>PNEQ01094523.1:0-12228 GCA_003012365.1 Medauroidea extradentata | reverse complement strand
GTATGCTAAACGGGTATGCCATAAGAATGGGAGAGGCTACAGGGGGCAGGATATTCAGGGGTATGCTATAAAGGTATGCTATAAGGACAGGAGAGGCTACAGGGGGCAGGATATTCAGGGGTATGCTATAAGGGTATGCCATAAGAACAGGAGAGGCTACAGGGGTACGGAGGAGGTATACACTTCCCCTTCATGGCGCTTAGGCATAACTTGTACCAAAAGGACCCATTCCCCTCTTTTCCCCTCACTTCCCCTCACTTCCCCTCCCCTCCCCTCCAGGGGGCGGGGCTTAAGCTCTCGGCCAATCACAGGTCTCATGGCACTTAGGTGCTATTCGTACCAAAATACCCCAACAACCAATCCCAGCCAAGACCACGCCCCCCTAATGACACTCTAGGCCAATCAGAGCTCTTACTGCAGGCAGGGGAGGGGTCGGCCATGTTAAGCTTATGCAGGTTAGGCCGGTTTTGCTTCAAGTTGGGTCAGAATGCCCACTTGGTCCCTACTAATAGAACTGTGTCTTATGGAAGGGTGTGCAGTACATATTAATTTGAGCGAATAATGAATCTATGGCTATCGCTTAATGGAACCAGTCGGTTGCTCATATAGTCAGGACCGGATTTACTTAAAATGTTATAAATATGCTAAGCGATTCAACTGACATCTCTCGCCAAGTCATAACCATTTAAGTTTATCGTAAGAAGATGATCGCGGATCATTAGGTAAAATAAAATTCGTAAGCGCGTGTTTTCTACTCTCTGTAATTATTTTGCCAATTTTTCCGTTAAATGTGTATGTGCCCCATTTCGGAAAGATAAGTTACTCGACCAAGGAAACGTTTAAATGTGTAAGGAGAAAGTTTCTACTCCTGCGAATGGTATGCAATACAGATAATAGTTTCCTACATATGCTGGTAAAACTATTTTACTAGGAAAGGTAAGACGTGAAAGACTTGGATGTTACTCGACCCATATGTTCAGTGTGGGAGAGATAGGGATTTCAATGTAAAATTGAAAGTTGCTTTACGCATTCAGTTTTCATGATTTAACTTTCAAACAAGAATTGTAATACAGATTTTGAAGACGACTAACTCGCTATAAGACGAAAAAACTATTTTTGTTATAAAAAACGTATTAAATCGATAGTTTAAATATTAAAATCGCTGCACGTTTCAGGCAATGTAGTTTATTGGGTTAAATATTATATAGCGAATTCCGTTACGATTAAACACATAAATAAGTCAGTGGTAGCGTAACTGTATCTCATCTAGGAAAAGCGTGAGAGGTCTTTGCGTAAATGAAAAATTAGCGGAGTGATGGGTTGTATACTGGGTGGTGCGCGCGCAGCCTGAGGGGAGCGGGGAGGTAGAGCATGCGAGCGTAGTTGCCACGTCTGTTATCATCCTGAGGAGCAGCCTTGAGTAGTATCTGCACGGACTCATCTGTAATCTGAGCTACACTACAAGGAAGACGGCGGCCACATGTGAATGTTGTCGGTGCGATAGTGTAACAGAAAACGATCCAAAATGGGAAGAGCGAAGTGTAAAAACAAACGACTGCCATTATATAGCTAACAGAGGTCTGTCAAAAGGAAAATACAGAATGTCCATGTAGCTAAATTTGCCAGGCATGCAGTATGCATTTACGTTTGTATGTATGCACCGTGGCAGAATGTCATCATGCCTTCAGGTAGATAAGCGTGTAACGGTTGTGGGTTTTACTATACATCTGTATTTACTCACTGGTCTAACCACGCAGTACTGTAGAGTCTATATCTGAAATGAGTAGTGTGTTGATGTACCGAACGAGTGTTATTGGTTTTGTGTAAGACAACAAACGCATTCATAAAGTAAATGTAGATAGTAAATATATCTATAATAAGCTATATTTCATGGGTGAGATTTTGTATTACGTTGCCGTAATTTTCATGACACTCCGAATTATCGGAAGAGTGACGTAGGTTTCATACTCCAGACCGTTTCATTCCGTACGTCTAATTTTCACTTAGGGAATGTTTTAAAATACCTTTATAAGACTCTACCAGTTGGATATATATTCATCCAATTCTGTATATTGTTCCGCTAGGTATAAGAAGAAAAAGGCGCACGTATAAAAGACTCGTGGCTGCAATTTAGCTCGAGTGATTATCTGATATGCCATAACTGAACTTTTAAATACTTTCATCGATTGAGAAATTATTTAAATCAACTTCATGGCCATTTACTGGATAAATAAGACAAGTTTATTATTTCATTGTTATATTTACACTATTTTTTGTACATAAATTGTAGAAAATTCTTTCTAGACACAAGTCAACATTAACTAAAACTGTGAACTTTGCTAAATGTATTCTATAAGATGTATGTATCATTATTAAAAAAATATTTGACATAGGGCCTATTACATTTATATGTCTCTCCTGAAATACAAATATTTTTGATTAATGCGAAGAGGCAGACCCAAAGGTAATGAAGTTTAAAAACACAACTTCCTGTTTTTTTATTTTAAAGTGTGTTTCATTTTTTTTTTTTTGTTTCGCCAAATAATTTATTTGTGACCTTGAAAATGATTACTTTTTCCCCCCATAGATGTTCAAAAATAATTTGTTACAATATCTATAGGCCTGTCACTATGAACGAATTTTATTTGAAACCAAAATATCTAGGGTTGCCGTGGTAACTTTGATTGTTACTGTCCAGCTATAACGAGCTGGCAGTTTGTGACCACGGTGTCTCTGACGTGTGTTGCGATTTGCGAATGCGCAACATGTCTCAAATAATTTGCTAACTTTTTTGACCGGCAGGCCAGTATCGGCGACCGTATAGTGAGAAACTTTTTAAAACACTAAAGTGGTTGTTCCATGGCATTAAACAGCATCTCTGTCCCTCTTTCTTAGTATTATATCATTAAAATATCTGCGTAGTTATTCGTAATTGATGCTCGGAGTTGTTAAATAGCTTGCAAATAAATGTCTATCATAAAAATTGACACGTATATTTGGTCCAAATCACTGTACCAAACAAACACTACTTACCATTTAAGGAAATATAAAGTAGAAAAATAAGGAATAACTGTTATTTTTGTAGTCACTATTTCGTTCTGGTTTGTATGCAGGCTGTTCACGGTTGACAGAGCACGTTTGTGGATTGTGATATTATCACTTGGTTTAGTTTTTTTAAATGATAAATAGTGTAAGAATGAGTGAATTAATAAAACATTTGAATTCCTAATTTTTATCTTAAAAATTCACTTGAGTAGAGCATAAATACAACTAACTATGGCAATGTTAATTTTACATGTAGACCAGGGATATGTACTATAGGCCTATTTTTTATCTTAAAAATTCGCTTGGGAAGAGCATAAATACAACTAACTATGGCAATGTTAATTTTACATATAGACTAAGGATATGTACTATAGGTATGTTTACAACTAGAACATAAGCGATGCTTTAAATAGTGTTCAATAGACCATGGACAGTCATTAAATGGTTAATATTTATAATTCTTAATGTCGGTATTCAACTGTGCGTTTAACGACGGAGATTGTATAGCCACTTCTTGTTATAACTAGGGACCCATAATTTTCGCGAAAAGAATTTTGCTCCACTTTGTTTCAGTGACTTACGTGCACATCTGCAGCTCTGCTTCATAACCAGTAATTGGACGTCTTAGCTGTGACGTGTCTTGGGGTTTTACTGGCAAGTCACAGACTTGTGAAGTTGTAGTAACGTTATTGTGATTAGCAAAGTCAAATGAGAGATATCACTTCACAAAAACATGAAGTAGAACTGCATATGTGCACGTAAGTCACTGAAACAAAGTGGGGCGAAATTCTTTTCGCGAAAATCAGAGGTCCCTAGCTATAACTAAGCATCAATAATATTGGACATCGTCGTATTTACCTAATTGTGCGGGAACAGAATTTTCAAACCTAGTTACGTTTTCCCCAAGCTCCTTACAATGGAACACGATCATTCATTAAAATATTCATACATTTGGAGAATTGGAGTTAAATAAAGAGGTGGAAAACGGTCTTCACTGTCACTGGATTTTCGAATGTTCTGCCTGTCACCATGAATACAAAATACATAATCAAGAAACTGGCTATAACGATCTTAACAGTGCAAGTATACCTGGACTGCAGTTACCTCGAGTATAGGATTTTCCCAATCGGAGAGCATACTTGCGATATTAGATGTTCCAGCAATGAGCAACAACAGTCAACACTTACATAAAAAATGAAGCAGCAATTGAGAAGATTTGTATTACAACACGTGTTGATACTATACGAGACCTAAATACTATAATTCATAATTTTAAAAAGTTTGTTATGTTTACAGGTGTGTCTGCAACACCTCATACGTCAATATCTGAAACTGGTGTTGAGGAATAACGCAAAGCGATAGAAAAAGGAAATACGGCGTCCCATTTATCTCTCTAGTGGATGGTGGATGAGGCAGTCTAAGGGCCGTAGTTATAAATGTCCTCCGAAGGCTTGCTGGCAAGCCCCTGCGGGCTTATTCTGTACGGGCAAAGTAATGTTGCTTCAAGCGCAAACTGCCTTAGCTTCGAGTTTACTACGAAAGTGATTCTGTACGGTCAAGTTGTGTTAGAACTCGTTTACTCGGAAGCAGATATGAAGGAAAATACTGAAGCAAATGTGCGCGGATATCGGAGGTTGCGCAAAGCCCGGAATTAGTTTGTTATGTTGTGTAATAAGTGTTATAAATAATTACATTGGTTGAGACGGCCATATATAATAACTCTGCAGTGTATGATTTCACGAAAAAAGACCCTTGGTTTGTCAAAAGTTCCATTTAAAAGTCTTGTGTATGCGGTGAAAATACTCAGGTGGAATAACCTCACTCTTTGGCTTGGAAACATGGATAATCCCTTCCTACATACCGTATACATGTGTTAATTTTACATCAACGTGTGGAAACACGACTTCGAATTACGAGAAGACAAGCCTGCATTATGTATTACAATACACTAGGATATCGTTAGCCTTTTATGTTTGGGCATAGTCATGACAAACAAGGTTATTTTGTGCTTGAGGAAAATTCGTGCACTAAAGTAATAAAGGATAACTACACAAAACGTGGTAGTGGTAGGGTCTGCAGAGGTCAAAATGTGGAGCAAAAATACAAATGTTGTATGTCCATTTAACCTGATACTAACCTTACCACACATAAAGTGAATTACTGTTTTTAATTAACCTGAAGTATGGTACCAAGCTTAGCATGGCATACAATGAAAAGCCTACTAAACTAATTTATGACAGTGGACGTAAAAAGATTAAATATTCAAACAAAATAAGCATAGTTACTTGTTTTTACTTACATTTGTATACATTTACTATATGATGTCCATCTATCCTAACGTTACCTTAACCCCACAATAAGGGATTAAACTATCCTTATATAATTAGATGGGTATTCAACGAACTCAACAGTGGCTTTTTGTGTAGGTTTCATCGCAGTAACCTAATAATTTGGCCTACGCAAACTATAGGCCTTAACTAAATTACTATCCACTACCTTCAAATTATCAACTTCCAACCCAACTCGCCAATATAAGTAGCCTATATTGATATAAACACATTCATATACAATAGCTATACAAAACGGTTCTTTCCTTTAATTATCTAAAAGGCCTATACCACTCAAACATAAATACTGGTGTTTGAAAATTTATTCTGTTTTGTCCCGAAAAAACAAGGTTATGGCATGTTAAAAAATCATACCTTCCCCCCACCCCTGCAATTTGTTGGCGAGTGCTATTCAAATTATCTCGGACACCCCAAATACATTAACGATTTATTTTAAAAAAGTGTATCTGTTAAAATTGACTACAAGGTTGCCTATAACCAAAATGTTCAATGCTTCAAACGAACACGCACGTATAACGTTAAATTCACAGACTCGGGCGAGATTGTATCCCAATTACACAATAAACACATGCATAATTTTTCTACAGGGGTGTAGTGTATTTAGGGAAAAATCAACTCTCATCTCTATTTTTTGTACTATCCATCACTTCCTTGTTGCCACGTGCTTCGTTGTTTATACTCGCAGAACCATAGATAAAACAAACTAAAAGAAAGGTGGCAAACTTACACACCGCAAATGTTTCTCAATTTCATCATAAATAGAGTAATTTTTGGACAAAAGGGCAGCCAACCTACGATTACCGTCAAAGCAAAACGATTGAAGGTATCTCATAGAAGCAACATTTTCCGCAGAAGTAAATTATAGCGTCGAAAGCAATCTGTGGCGTACAGAATCGATCGCGAGAAACGAAACTCTATTTCGACAGCCGAAGTAAAGCACATTACTTCATGACGGGACTTTGTTTCGGCCGAATAGAATAGGGCTGCTGGCCTTTTTTCGCACAGCAGTTCGCTGGCGATCTTACACCCTTCCTACACTATAGTTGTCTGCCGATGGATCGCCAGAAGATCGCCGGCTGAAAGGGAGTTGGATGGTTCTCCTTCATAAAATTTGGCAACACAGGCTTATTTTTAGCAGCGAACATAGACTCAAGTGCTCAAAGACCACTGTTATGAACACACCTAACGTTAAAAATAAAATCGTTTCGATTTTGTTTTCATTGTCTGTAAACAATTTTGTTGTCTTTGTAGTGGGACACACGTCAGAAGTAGGCCTAACGAAAAATGCTAGACAGAAAAATAACTTCTTTTTGGTGATGACATCCGTCAATACATTAACACTAAAAAAAGACGCAACAATGCTTTTATCAAATGCAAGGAGCTGTGAACATAACTGAGCACGAATTCTACTACTTTATAGTGATGGCAGATAAACTGAAAAGTCTTCATACAGAAAAAATAATGACTGAAACATTTTGAATACAGGAAATTATTCTAAAAATTGAAGCGATTTAATATGTATTGCATGTTGGCCGAAATCGCAGAACATAGGACTTATTTCCCCAGTTCGAAATACAATTCGTGAACCTGTATTCATAACTGTAGTACAGAAGTCAGTGTACCGGTATCTTAAAAATGAAGAAGCAAAATGAGTTCCACATATAGACATTGTGCATCATGTTAATTATACTTATCACTAAATATAATAAGGAAACATGTTTACATTTAGTTGTTTTGTGTATATTTTGTCATTATACTTCTGAAAATTTGTGAAATTGCAAGTACAGTAATTATTGCATTTGTAGTCCTGTATGGATTTGTGCATTTTTATAATTTAACTGGAATAAATGGAGATGTCTCATTTTAAACGATTCTGTATTTCTGTGTGCTTATTTCAAGAGAATCCGACGTTTGATTTCTTTACTGCAGTTTTTATATGCAGCAAGGCTTCTAAGAAAAGAAAAAAAAGTGGAATGACTTACACATTGACAGTTAGTGCATTTTCTTTACGTTACTTAATATTATAAGGAAACTTATTTAAATAAAGTTCTTTGTACATATTTAACCTACTTCTGAAATTTGCTGAGCTTGCAAGAACAGTGTAAGATAATTGTAATTATTGCATTACTAGGTCTGCATGGGTTTGCGCATGTGTACGATTTTATTCGAAACATTTATTTGTCTAACGATTGCCAAGCTCGATTGACACTGTTTTCTGTGCATATGGTACATATATTTTACGCATATTTTGTTTATAATACGTTTGTGTTTAGAAAGTCAACGACTAATCTTCTTAATTATCACTTGTATAGCCTAAGACTAATTGTCATAACACTACCACACTACAAAAATTTATAATATTAGTTTAAACGTTTACTGAAATATAGCTTAAACTATTTAGTGAATTAGATGGTACTAGCTTTCAAAATGGCAGACCTGTGATCAAAAAATATCAAAACCTAATGCACATTACATGTTCGTTAGCGTACCAAATTTGGTTAGAATTCACCGAATAGTTACAGAGATATACCGTATCACACAAACAATTCAAATGGCCAACATTTTGAAAGACAGTTCAAAGCGTTTTTGAAAAGTATAAAAGTCAGGTCCTATTATTTTATAGAATTTGGTTGAAATTGGTGCATGTGTTCAAAATATATTTGGGGCGGGGGGGGGGAGGGGCCCATAACCAGCCACAAAAACAGACACACAGATAGTAAGGTAATCTTATAAGCCAATTTTTCCTTAGGAAGCCAGACTAGAAACTATTGTCTGTTTAATTTTTTTTTTTTCGTTCTTACCACCTGTTTTTGCATTGGTACCTATGCTGCATGACTTGCGAGTACCTTGCTACATTTGTGCATTTAAAGTAATAAGCTCATTTGTGGCTTGGTAACCTGTTCATGAAACAGTATTAAAATATTATGCAACATATCTAAGGTCCATGAATATTACTCTCAGAAAAGTTTCGTTTATAGAATACTAAATTTTCATATTTATTTAGGTTCAAGAGGTAAGTATACAATGTTGTCGAAACTCGAGATATCAGCATATTTTTAGCGGACAATTTGAAGCAGGTTTTCGAGTAAAATAAAAAGAAAGGCCTTTAGGTCACAATTTTTAACAGGTAAATCAGTGCATGTGTAAAACATTTAACAATTTTGTAAGAATCTCCATAATCTGTAGGCCAAGTGGTAGATATTTCATGAATTTTTCGCAGATACTTTGTGGAACAAGCCGGTGAGCGATTGGTTTCGTCAGCTCTGCAACCGAGTTCAAGCGCAGCTCCGCAAGTGGGGTAAGGTCCATCCGTAAAGACTGCAGCTGCAGGTGTCCCTGCTTCGTTCTCTGTGCGTGCTGATGTGGCAACAGCGTACAGTTATCTGCTTGCGCGCCGTCACACTATTCGTCCGGGCCGGCCACCCCTCCCTCCCTCCCCGTCCTGCCGCCTGCAACCCTATCTAGGCGACGATTTCAACAAACAACTCTCTCAGAGCCGCCCGTTAAATTATTAAAAATAACATTCAAGTCTTTCGTCTTTACTAACTGTATCGGAACGCCAGTCAAGCACATGTTTGGAAGCAAAGCATAATTAACTCTGTTTAGTATAATTCGCGAGCATTTTATGATTCACTGAGAATAAGTAAGATTCACGTTCAAATCATTACGTGCTGACCATTGGTTAATAGCCTCGAGATCAGAGCTTACGTCATCAATCGCAGAGACCAAAATATTCGAAAGGACTAAGAGATATGTTTGCAAATCGTAAGCGAAGAGATGGTGCTTGGACTTAGTTAACACACTCGGTAAGTCATTAATAAAGAAGGAAAATAGCAGAGGATCTAACACTCAACCCTGTGGCACACCAGCATCCTCACATCGCCATGCAGACTGTTATTGTTATTTAAGTTAGTTAAGTAATATCTCAGCCACTGAACAACACTTTCACTAAAACCAAAATAAGATCAGCCTTGCTGATATCTGATAAGACTAAGGCCGTATAACATGCTTGTCATCCATAGCCAAGCTTATGATAACAGTAATATTAATAAAGACAGTGCACGTGCTATGATGGCTATAAACGCCTGACTGTAGACTGTCAATTACAGAGTTTATATGAATATAGAAAATATTTGTCTAAGTGCAAGAAATCCAAGAGCTTTAGATAAAGCAGGCAATATGTAAATAGGGCGAAAGTCGTTAAGTTATTTGGTATTCCTACATGATATTTTGAATAAACCGAATGCTATCTCTATCGGCTCCTTTGGCTTCATATTAACTCACGCTTTCTTTGAGAATATTCTAGATAACTGCGATGTGTAACACACGTTTGTTGACATGATGTTCACACGGGCGTGGTGTATCTGTATTGGCATAACAGGGCCATTCCATGGCAGTTGCTATAAAGGTTGTTGCGACCCTGATTTAAATGTTTAGAATACCCTCTCGTAGAAGAAAATAGTGATAATGGACGACTTGAAGTACACGCCCCCTGACGTCACCGCAGGGGAAAAGTACTGTGGGAAACAAAGCTTGTTTACAAACATGCTGATCTGTTAGTTGGTAATTGCAGAAAGCACAAATGTTGCGCATTTATAGATTTGCACGCAAGGGTAAAAATATTAGTTTCAATATCATGGTTAAGATACGCAAATACATAAGATTAATGTTTACCTGAAAAAAAAAACGGCAAATTCCAAACAAATAATAAATTTTCTTGACGTACATCTCATCCAGGACATGTGAAGCCAAACAGTTAAATGAAGGCTGTGTTCGGCTGCGGTATCCATGGAGATAGGAATTGTATCCCACACCTGACTGAAGCTCCGCCTCTTTTCAAGTCGTCCATTGGGCACCCCTTAAGGCGGCCGCCTGTCTGGCGCTCAAACTGCGTGCAGCGTGTTCTCAGTTATGTTTTCAGAGACCTGTAATCGTGCGTTCACAATGCTTATCTACGAACAGAAAACACATTTCAGACTACTTGTGACTGTGACTTTCAAGACACCATGCACAATGGAAGCATTATTTTAAAGCCCTCAAACTTGGCTAAAATAGGTTTTTTCACGCGGTTGTTTCTCAAGATATATGTAACGGATTTGTTCGAAATTGAAGTGTACAAGTATATTGGACAATTTATTACAGTGACGGTTCAATAAAATGATAGAGTGACCGCTTAAAGTGCCACAGTAAAAACGTTACGGCGGGAACTGTTGCGCGCGCGTTTACAACTCCGGGCGTAGAGGCGATATCACAATACATGTGCCGGCCGACGTTGCTCCTAGCGCCTCATCGATGTTCCCCTCACACTTACAAACATACCCTTCACAAGGCGGTCACCTTAACAGCTATAATCTTGGTAAACGATGGAGGGTGAGTAATGTAGGAAGCAGTAGTGAAGTAGTACAAGGACGGGGGAGGCGGAAGATATCCGAGAAAATACACCGACCAGCGACATAGTCCGGGCACGATTCCCACCAGTGAAAATCAGTAGTGACCCGGCTGGTTTATTGCACTGTTTGTAAAGTGTAACTGTAATAATCTTTTATTCTTGCAATAGCAGTGAATCACGAATTACAGCCATGCTCTTTAGTTCTAAGGTTTTAGCAATATATATATATATTTTTTTTTAAGCTGAAACGAGAGTTGATATCAAAAAATGTTTTGGCATTTTAATTTAAAATGATTCTTACTGTGATAGCTGTTTTTTAAACGAGAAATTAGACACTTTATACTAAAAAGACGGTTATCCAGAATTTAGTTAATTACATTATTAGCTAAATCGGTTGTAATTACTGTCTTGAGAAAAATCAGCCAACATGGAGAAGATGATATTTGTATATCTGCTCTCGTTTAGGCGTACAACAATTAATATCATTAAAAAAGTAGGAACAAGAGAATGTGGCGTTATTAAAGGTCAATTATTGTGGACGCACGCCACTGCAAGGCCATACCAGGATATTTACACAGGACGACAAACAATACTACAACATTACAAAATAAAAGTCAAGAAACAAGCCAAGATTAGCCGTGGATTGTTTCTTTCTTTCATTTTTTGTAGCTGTTTTTATTTGTATTTTTATTGTTCTTTTAAATCCACTGTTAGTCTTCCGGCTCTCCCTAGCCTTACAGCAGTATACATTCATAATAATTATTCTTTTAATTCATGTAATTGTTGTGTCTCACACGAACTTTTATTAACTTTAAAAGCATTAAATATGTATGTTATTTTCTTAAATTCTTGATTGTAACAATTCTTTTATACATTTTATTGTATAGGGCTAAATAATTTGTAGAAAGCATATATGGCATAACAGTTGACTAAAAACTGAAGTTTTCTTTCATTGTCGGTTGTATGAAATACGTATTTATATATTTAGTTATTCAAGTATTTTTAAAAACTTACTGAGTTTCAGAGTAAACCCGATTATGAACATATCGCAATTTATAGTCAATATATAATTACATCAATAATATAAGAAAATATATATGGTTTAACTGAAAATTATTCTGTTTTAATAATTACGAGATGGCTTACATATAACTTACTGGAAATTTTTACACAGTACGCCTATTTTCTCAACAATGTCTCTTTCCCCCTTTACTCTTTGCCAATGGTAACCCATGTCCTCCCTCAGAGATGTAGCCGGGGAAGGTCATTAGGTTCCCAACCCTCCCCCCTTACCTTACGGAAACTGCTTAAATAGTACCTATTTTCCACTTTGAAGGCGAAAGTTGAGAGTGTTTTACGACCCTTTAACAACGAGACCTTAAGCGCCGATGAGGATGCGGTGACAAACACAACAACCATGCTCGAGATGGGATTCCAACCCAGGAC
>PNEQ01094522.1:0-17554 GCA_003012365.1 Medauroidea extradentata | reverse complement strand
ATGTTAACTGGTTTTCAAGTTTTGTATGAAGTAAAAATACGCAAATTTTGACTTTGAAGTGCCATTACGGGAAAACTAGATGAGCTAATTTTTTTCCGTTAGAGGTATATGTACTCTCAAGTAATGTGTACAAAACTAACACTATTTCATACAAATATAAAATTATGTTTTTTCCCCACTTGAACAACCTTAATGCGCGGGGACAGTGAAGCGATAAGGTTCAGCTTTCTACACTCGACGGTAACAACATCGCTTCTATTCGCGGCGCGCCAAACTGGCGTGCAGTGTTTTCCTACTTGTCTTTTTCCTACGGGACTTAAAGCGGCGACCCTACAATATTATTAGAGGGAAGTTTGTAGTAAAGACCAACGCATGCTTCTAACGTTGAGTTTTACGAATCCGGGTGTTATTTTTTCCAGTTACGGCTGTCTAAAAAAGCCGTTTTTAGCCATTTTGAAGGGCCCTAAAAACATGTTTCTAATAAGCATGTTGCATTTTTAAAATGATAGAAGCGTAGTTTGAACTGTGTGTTCTTTTCATAGATAAACATATTGTGAATAAGGTAAGGAGCTTCGCATAAAATATAAAAGGCGCGGCACACTACAACACCGCTCATGCGTCAGGTGCATATGCCTCTTAAGTTGGAGGGGGGCCTCAGGCCCCCTGCCTCCCCCCAGGGGCGTCATTTGGAGCTACAGGGGGGGGGGGCCTTGCCCTCCCCTGGATTTAGAATTTTATGTGTATAAATATATTTTTTGTATTTTTAAATGTAAATGATGCTAACTTAAGGGCATAAAACTGAAGTTGTATTATTAAAGTATCTAATTTATACATGTTTAATTAATAAAAAAGATGCAACAAGGTCACTGTCGCCAGAAAATAAAATCATACCCCCCCCCCTAGAAAAACCTGAAATGACGCCCCTGCTTCCCCCCCTCCCTTTATGGGCACCGTTGGCAGGAAACTATAAATACTCTGGAAGGAAAAAAGTGACTAGGGTTTGAAACGTGCTCCTGTTATCAGGGACCACCTATAATGTTGCAGCTTTGTCATCGAGAGATCCTGCTGGCGAGGCCGGACAGCGGCCTCTTCTTCCCCGCGGCAGAGAACATCAGGGAAGTGGTGCTGAGGGCTACCAACAAGCCCACGGCTGCCAACTGCAAGGTCGTCATCGTCGACGGCAGCTACGTGCACTCCACGGACGCCACCGTCACCAAGGTCAGCCTTCCCAGCATAATAAGAATTCTGTGCCAATCCTGGGATAAATTGGAGGCGAAACTGTAACTGGTAAAATGTTGTACGACTACATATCACATGCACAATGTGGCAACACTGCACGGAGAAAGTCCCGTCTTGTGCTCTACGTTCTGGTATTATTTCATGTATTTTACACCAAGTAAACGTAGAATCATATTTGGACAGCTCGGGATTTTAACCTGCACCCATGATATGCAGGTTAGAACAGTAGTAGTAATATATCTATGAAGCGCAAAATAGGAATAATTACAGTGCTATGTTGCCACATTGTGCATGTAAAATGTTAAAGTTCATAATTTTGTCACTAACATTTTCGTCTACAATTTAGCCCGAGATTCGCGTGTTGTGTTTATTACGCGTTTGTTTGTGGACATCATACAGCAAGCGCCATGTAAGTTATTTTGTGTTGTAAATAAAAACAAACACTTAACCCACCACAACCAATCAGAGTCAATACATGCGGCGCGACCAATCAGGAGACAGCTCGTCTCCCATTGGCTGAGAACCCTGTGTGTCTACCTGATGACGGGAACAGATTCCAGTTCCCGAAACGTCGTTAATACTGACTGTTTGGAAAACTACTGTGTTTTGTTTCGTCTCATCGTTGTGTCGCTTGTCAACTTAGGTTTCTTTTTATATTTTTGTTATTTCTTTTATTTTCTGTTTTGTTCCTTGTTTTATCTGACCAGATTCCAGTTTTGGAATTTCGTGTTGTGTATGTATCCTGATGATTAAAGCATACTCTGCTTATTTATGTTTTCTTGTCGTATCTGTAGTTTTCTTTTGACAGTCATTTATTTCGCAATGGAGTATGTCCAAGAAAATAAATCCAGTCATGCACTCCCATTGCACAGTTCTTTCAAAGATCATTCCGAATAAATATACACGCATATGTTTTTTTTATATATGTGGTTGTTATTGTTACGAAGATAATTTTATACATTAAAAGTTTCAGTAAGGTACTTGATTAAGCCTTCTACAGCAGATAAAAGTGAACGATTATTGACTTAAGAGGATTTCCGTAATAAAATACTTGCACATTTTTCAGGAGGTGCCGCTACTAAGAATAATGATTAAAGCTGTTAAAAAAAAACTGGAATTTTATGCATCGTTGCATAGCTCAAACGATCTGTTCAAAACTCATCATGCTTTCCGAATGTATGTTAGTCTTATGAGCTCACTTCCTGTCTCTCTCCTCTCTCTCTCTCTCTCTCTCTGTCTCAAAAATTTCGAATCCGTCATCCGAATTTCATCAAATATAGCGTGTATGGACTTTTACTTTCATGTACTTCGCTTATGCCATGTTCACATGTTCTAAATGGTGATTTTTTTTGAACATTTTTGATCACACAAGATATCTGAGTAACCTTTATCAGAATTTCGTCAAATTCAGTACATATATGGTACTTTCAGGTTTGTCATTTTGGAAGGTAATACTGCATGAATAAATAAATTTGTAACAATGTATTTCGTGAACCACCTGACCGATCATAGCAAAATTTAATATTTTGACAGTTCGTCATCTAAACATTTATTTTCATATCCTTTGTTGCTGTAAAACCCTTAGTTGGAAGGTATCATGAAATGAATAAATTAATATATATTATGTCATAATTCCAGATGTAGTGAGCGATTGTAACTATCTAGATTAATTTGCAATAACATAACATTTTCCTCTTACATAAAACAAATAGCTGAGCCAGTTTTTCAACAATAGCACTTCAAAGTTAAAATTTGCAGGTTTTTAGTTCTTATAAGCCGCAAAAATCAATTAACATAAATAAATTTTAAAATGCATACAGAAACTACATGTTAAGGACTGCTTGACATGTTTTAAAGTCTGTTGCAAAATTGTTTTTGTATCAAAAAACAACTCTGAAATTTTGAATGTTTTGCCTTTTTTTTTATCGATTTTTAATACAAAAATATGTTGCTGTGGCTTTTAAACATGTCAAGCCTGTGACACGTAGTTTCATTGTAAATTTTTAATTTATTTATGTTAATTGGTTTGTATGGTTTATATAAGAGCTAAAACGTGCGAATTTTGACTTTGAAGTGCCAGTTAGGAAAACTGCTTGAGCTAATTTTTTTTTTTCACAGGAGGAAAATGTACTCCCAAGTATTGTCTACAAAATTAACACTATTTAATACAAAAATAAAATTACTATTTTTCCCCAACTCTGACGCCCTTAACCTTACATCGACATTGTTTGAAGTGTGCAATTTCTTTCCACAGATAACCAACTGTAATGCGTGTTTAGTAGCTTGTCACAAAATAAAATATATTAACTTGCTGTAACACATTTCGAGCGCAGTCAGTGAAGCCCTTTTAAGTTTGACTTTAATAAAATATGGTTGGGAACGAGGGAGAAATCGTTACAAGGGAAGGGTTTGGTCGATAATAATTACGTTGATAGCTTGCGCTTCTGAATAAATAATGTACACGCTCGATAACAATTAAGGTAATGTAGAGAGTAGTACGTTTTTCACGTTAGCATTTTTAGCCTCACTTGTACATTGCGTATGCGTTATCCTACGTGGAAAGTAGTTCACAGGTTGAAATTTTTTTTTTTCCTTTCGTAAATTTATAATTTTTTTAGGTAAACTAAATATAAGTAATTAATTCGGAAACAAAATTGATTCCTGCAAGTTACCGAATATTGTCATTCCACTAAAATTTGGTTGAAAGCAAATATGCCATTACCTCCTAGCAGTATTCGCTTAGCAGTGAAGCCAATATTTGCTGTTCTGAAGATATTCGGATTGGCTCCAATATCGTTTGATCAAGGCGAGGACTGCGCTATTTACAGAACGCGTGTTTATGGCCTTGTACAATCTGTTTCATACGTAACTATATTTATTGCATTGCACCTGTACTACCTCTATGCGGTATTTGAAGAATTTGCGTCAAAATCCATTTTCGAGAAGATAATTATTTATTTCTCAATCGTGATTGGACTGTGCTCCGCTGTTGCCTTCCTGATCTCATCTGCAAGATCTGGGGTGAGAGATATTGTCAGAAGAATATGTCACATGGATGAAGTACTATTAGGAAAGTCTTGGATCAATTATCGACACGTCTATCTGTTTGTCAACATTCAGCTATGCTGTACATTTGTGGTTGTGTGTTTTATCTTCTCTGTTGACATATACTTCCGAATCAACCATTATGATGCAAAATTTATTGTGTTACTTATTACCGATGTTATTACGGTACTAATTTTACTCCTATATTTAGATATGTTCCTGATATTTGGAAGAATTCTAGATCACATAAATAAAGAAATCGAATGTTTGGCTGGAAATGTATTCTGTGAAAATAACCTAACGTACGGAACATCAACCACGAATCGTTCTGCGGCAACCAGTAATATGCTGACCGTTACAGACAGTGGAGCCTCAAATTATCCTACCTACAACAGCACCTATCGCAGAACACACCAGAGAACTGGCGATGTGAACGCGATAATACTCAGACGTTTAAGAGGAACATTTCACTTCTTGCAGGAGACCATGTTACAAATGAATCACACTTTCGGTCTTCAGATGCTGCTGATCCTCACTTACAGCATGAGCTACATAATGCGCGAGGAAAACATTGTCTGCACGCATTTGCGCAGCGGCAAGCGCATGGACATATCAGATGTACTGCCTGTTATTTTATGGGGTATTAATGATCTTGCAACTATAATATTGGCAACATTTCTGCCAGAGCACGTAGTCTCAAAGAGAGACAAGACCATTTCTTCATTACTGAAGCTAAGCCTCAAGAGAAATATCAGTCCAGCTTCCATGACGGAGCTCCAGCTATTTTGCCAGCATGTGTTTCAAATGCCTGTCGCTTTCACTGCATGGGGCTTCTTCCCATTGAATCGGCAAACTTTCTTCTCACTTTTGGGCATTCTAGCGACCTACTTGGTTGTGTTGGTACAGTTTCGCTAATGCGTGATTAATTATTTTAGGCCTGACATTGTGAATTATGATCTGCTATTTGCTTGTGTGATTTTTTTTTTAAATATTTATTTAGTGTTGGGGTGTATTGTTAATATTAATTTAGTATTACCAACGTGTGTTAAAAATAATTTGTCTAATGAATGGAGTGACTAATGACACAATACACAAGTTGCTAAGGTCGTTAGTAGAATTTGTGAGATCTAAAAATTTCATATGAAGTCACAAGGTTGTGTTCTACATACGTGTATTTATGAATTATGTAACTTACAGACAACTGCAAAATTTCACATTCTTGGCAGTACTGGAAGAAACAAATAAGTGTATCACAGAGAACACCAAATATTAAGTAATCACCGCTTGTGCCCGACGAAAACATAGACTTTACTCAGAAGATAACAGTGTAATATTTAGCCATGGTAACAATTGTCCACTATGTTTTGTAAACTTCATACAATTAGTCTATAATCTTTACAGTAATTAATTCTCATCCAAACGTTTGTCACTCTCTTTCGAAATGCTAAGCACTAATAATTAAATGCATGCATACAAATGGCTTTGTCCTTTTTGTAAAATAATCGTACAAAAAATTTTAAATTTTACATACATTGTTGTAAAGTAGAAGTTCAAAGGTTCTTGCAACTGTAATCTCTGTAATTCGTAGTAGCATTATTCAAGCACTTTACAATGTTTTGAACTAATAGGATTATACCATACTACTGGTAGTAATTTATACTTATGAAGACATTTTTTAAAACATATCTTTAAGGTATTTATCATATTGTGACCAACTCAACTTTCATCAACAATAAATGACTTGGACTATCATGGTGAATATAATCAGCATGTCAGCTCACTTGGAAAAGTGACCTATGCTATTAAGTTCATCTTGTGTGTGTGTGTAAATTTGTGTTGTTATTAATGGTCAATATTTTTGCTAGTTCCCATACTAGTTGAACTCATCCGATTTTAACAAACATTGACTATGATTAACGCTCGTTTCAGACTAGTTTCTATTTGGAATTCATTCCTCATCATAAAGGAGGCCAGCAAAATGTCATTTTCTCCACCCATTTAACGACGGCTCGTCTATGGACGGTTCTGGATAAAGTGAGCACTCAAAATTACCCTGCTAAATTTCTATTTTCAACCAGTTCAAATCTTTCCGCGTGTTAACAGCTAACGACGGAAAATGACTAACCTATCTGGACACGTCACTTCATGTTTGCGCGTGTTAGATAATCTGTGCAGTCGGTTGGAACCTATATCGTTTGATGAAAAAATTGTATTAAGTACGTAAAACACAAAAATGCCGATTTCAGTTGATTTTATTTCAGTATTGTTGTATTTAGATAGAAAAATACACGGAACTGCATTCAGTAATTTGCTGCCAACCTTACAAGAAGCAAGGTAACAAATATTAATGTTGAATTACATGAAACCGCAACAAATTAACATTACATAAATATTTTTAAAATTGGCATGCACATTCATGGGTTTATAGGGCTCTGAACCCAGACAAGGTGGTATGATTTAAACGACACATCACAGCAGGGCTCTGCCAGAACTGAAAGTTCGAACTGACCAAGTCCTGTACATCATACACTGACAACCACTTCTACAAGTTTCTGCTGCCTTGCCCACATATTACAGTTCGTATTTTATAAACATGTATATTTACGGGCAGGAGTTATTGTTAGAGATCCACGATTCCAAAATAATCTAAGTAAAAGCGAATCTGCTGCAGACATTTTACCGTAATTCCACAATCGTACACTTTTACGTCCTAAGCAGTTTCGCCATTCTTCTTCATGAAGCTACCAGTACGTATATCTGTTCATCTCGAAATATAATTGAAGATTTCTAGAAAAAGGATCTTCGTGGTTGATCTCTTCAGTGATATAAAAAATTGGTTATGAAACCAGCTGAGTCGTTCCGGAGTTCGTCGAGCTGATATTACATACGACATTTTTATACAGTTTCATAGTTTCAAGAATTGCGGTAGAAACAGACTTGTGTTTTTTCTATATTTATTTGTATGTGTGTGTGTGTGTGTTGTGAAATTCCTGAGCAATGACACTGACATCATCATCGTAAAATATTAACGAGGATACAAACGTGTGGTGCTTTTTTTGTTCTTAAAAATTTCTAGAAGCGCAGAGTAATTTTTGCTGTCTCCCATGAAAATTTTATTTATTCACATCACTAACAAAGAATAATGTACGTTTTTCAAAGTTTAATTAATTTTTCCAAACCTCTGTTGTGTTTCGGACCTGTGTAATCCAATTAACAGGAGTAATTCTCATTGTGTATAAAATATCAAATATATAATTGAAAAATGTTCACCTGCAAAATTTATAACAAATTATATCGTGGAAAGTTGTGGGTTAACCATTTTCGCAAGTAATTGAAGATCGTGTTTTAATTAAAATTCTGCCGGAAGCAAATGTGTTATTACAACCTCACAGTATCTGCTAGAACGTTGAGTCACTTTTCGTGGTCATGAAGATTTTTCAGATGTCTCTCTTTTGCTTCCGTTTAAATCAAGGATTGCGTCATGTATGGTATACGTATCTGCGGCCTGCTACAATTTGTCGCATACGTTAATTTATTTTGGTTTATCGTTATTATCTTAGTACGATATATCCACTATAAAAGAGTTCAATAACTAACTGGCCAACATATTATACCACAACCCAAACCGTTGAACCTACAAACGTGATATTTTGAGTTTGGGTTCCCCTCATGACGTAGGCAATCACTAAAAATGGATTTTCGAAATTCGACCATGGTTTAAGACATTATTTGGTATGCTGCAAGTATTACACGAGGCAGTGTCGCGGACGAACTGCTAATTTGAACATAAAATGAGTTTATTTTCGAGAATATATTCACTTGTGATTGGTTTATATCCTGTTATTTAAATTTCTGATCCCATCAGCAACATCTTGAGTAAGTGAAGTTGTCAGAATAATTAGTGAACTGAACTTGGATGAAATACTTTCAGGTTCAATTATTAATATAACTATGTAATAAATTCTGTGTAGTAGTTGTTACATGTTTCATTTTTTTTCCTGTTGAAATCTACGTATGTGACGTAATATTATTGTACTTACAGAGACAACTGCAGTACTGGACATATTGTTTTACATTTACGTTATAAGGATTCTGAATCGTATAAACTGAGAAACTGAATATCTGTCCTGAAATGGAATATACGGAAACAAATTAACTCTCGTAACAGTCATTTTCAGAGACTCTGGGGCGAACGTCGTTGCTGTTAATATCTTCATTGAAATGCCTGTTCGAGTTGAAAATTACCTTGCCTACCAAACTTTGTTTCGTGGTATATAGAGAGTGCTGCGAAATTGCCATGTCAGAATTTTGGGGAAACGGTACTCACACATGTAATGTGAACATAGAACAGAAAATGCATCGTTTCTGCACCACTCACGCTAACTTACATGACATTTGCATTAAGTGCCGGCTCGATCGTATTACCCTGACATATCATCGTAGCTATGATTGGCAGCTGCATACCAGACGAGACGTACTTAATTGGATTGAACGAATCGTCTGCTGTAGCATTTAAGGGGTATTGATCTCTACTATCTTGGATTTATCCGTTTCTTCTTCATAACTTCTGTTCAAAATTGTTGTCATGACAGGGCATGGAGACCAACTTAATCGACTTTGTGAAACTATTGCAACCATAATATATTCATTATTTTTCAGTGGGAAACAGCTGGCAAGGAAAAATGGCTTTGTTTACGGGATCGACTACATAGGTCAAAAAAGTAGCAGAAACATTGGCATATTGATTCCAAAAAGTTAATGAAACAATAACCTATGCCTTGTCAACGTGAAAAAGTAAAACAATTTCTGTACTGCCTTATTTATAAGAAAAACCGAGAGGGAGGAATTTTCCTTAAGAGGCCTCCCTAACCGCTTCAAATGTCTTGCAACGGGTGACGACTATTCTTTTTGGACGAAACTATTTAATGCCCATTATATTTGTTTATCTACGAAAAGAAGACACACTTCAAAGTATGGCACTATAGTTTTAAAATTCAATACTTTTATTAGAAACATCATTTTCGGGCTCTTTAAAATGGCCAAGAAATGGGGTTTCCAGACTTCCATATCTGGAAAAATAACGACCGGATTTGAAATACACAACTATAGAAACGAGCGTTAGACTTTAGACTCTGCCGCCCACAAATACAATAATGTGGTCACCGCTCAAAGTCCCACAGGAAAGAGGAAAATAGTAAAGCACTGCACGCCAGCTGAGTGGCTTGCGCGGAGAGGCGATAATACATTACATACGTGGGTTAGTGGCAACCTTACTGCTCATGTTTCACACAAACAGACGCCGTTTATCTAGGCAAACCCCTTAACAATAACATGAGCTAACCCGCACGGGCAGCAAAGTAATTTATTCAGTGTAAATGTTTTTATGTGTTCATTATTGTGCAAACATGTTTAATTTGTAACAAAGTGTACTAGTGACAGTCATTTTGGAAGCACTCTAGTATTAAGTTGCTCATCAACATGACGTGCCTAGCTCATTCATTCAATAATTCCTCAACAAATGTTATGCCTATTAAGGTATGTAATAGCAAGTTTCATTCAGTAACCTGCACGGTACACAGTAAGTCACGAGACCCGTAGGCTTATGCTCATCTAACATTTCCTGTTCCTCCACATATGAGAATTCTTCCATCAAAATATTAACATGCAATTTAGCAACAACGTGTTTCTTTAACTGCTGCCAATGAAAACGCAGTAATGAAGAGATGTTCAAGGGGAATGCAAAGGTACGATGTCAAGCGGACGACTGAAATACTTAACAGTCAGTAAAATCTGAACTACTCATAAAACTACGATGAAATTTTTTGCCGAGTATATATTTTATTAGCGGAGGTTTATTTATACAGCACTATGTGGTAGTATGCTTTACTTTCAACTAAAAAATTAAAAATGCTTTTTTTTAATGAGGGCTTGAAACCCTAAAATCTAAAAAAGGAAAACTGTACTTTATCATTTTTAATGTGATGATATATAGACCGAATTTCAAAAATACTCGCGTTTTAATTTGTGAATAATTTTACCACCTGAAAATCTCTGCGCGAGAGGTTTACGGGTGTCAAAATTATTTTCAAATAAAAAACGCGAGTATTTTTTAAAATTCGGTTATTACAGAGGCCTAGATATTATCACATTAAAAATTATAAAAAAATTACAGTTTTCCATTTTTGTAGGTTTCAATCCCTTATTTTTATAAAAAAAAACCGTTTTTAATGTTTTACTCGAAAGTAAAGCATACTACCGCATAGTGCTCTTTAAATAAATGTCCGCTGATAAAAGATATAGACCTACTCAGTAAAAAAAAATCATCTGATTTTGTTGAGTAGTTCAGATTTTATTGACAATTCAGTATTGCAGTCGTCCGCTCGACATCGTAAGAGGGCGTGGTACATAATTCAACGCTAAAAGCATTCATCTAAAACTGTAGGTTTCTTGAAGCCAATTTGCGAAAATTAAACAATAACAATCCTGGACAATAGTTTTAGCCAACGTTTTAAACAAAATTTTTTCCAGTGTTACGAACTTCTGAGGCACATTCTCTGACGCCGGAACCTTGTGTATTTAACTGCGGCGCAAGAGTTCACGCATAAAGAATTAGTAATTCTGAAAAAATGTTTACTCATAAAGTTGGCAAATGCCATTATTAAGGATTCTCATTGAGAATTTTATCCATATTGGCTTCGAAAAAAAGCGTACAAATCAACTGATGTTTTCAGTGTTTATTTATCTACCACGCACTCTTACGAAAAATTTGCGCTTGGTGTGTGAACATGTTGCCGAGCGAGGTGGCGCAAAGGTAACACGTTGGACACGTGTTCGGGAGGACCCGGGTTCGATTCCTGGCTGCGGCCACCCTGGTTTCGGCATTCCATACTTTCCCTAAATCACTTCAAGCTAATAGTTCATTCACACAAGACAATCGCTGATTCCTCCTACATAGTTCCTGTCATTGTGTAAATGTGTTTGTAGCCGTGCCTAATGACTACGCTGTTGACGAGACGTAAAAATAAAGCGTAATCGCTTTTGCAGCGCGTCACGCATTTTATTATTTTTTTTTGTGCGAAGCTGCTGCAGGTTTTACCAACGTATATATTAAAAGAAAGCTAATTTCAAAACACGCGTCTAATTTTTTTAAATATATTACTGCTATTCCAAACATGTTTTCAAAACTCGGCGTTTTGAAACCAATACTTCCATAAACTGTTTACCCTTTTTTTCTTAAAAAAAAACTTGATTTGTGAAACAGAAACATTAAAGCATTATTTTGACATCACGCCATACTTTCCACAAATGTTTTTTTTTTTTCATATTCAAAACAAAATGTATACCCCAGAAATATTGAATTATCTTTAGAGAATCGTAAGAAAAAACGAGTAGGTGGTTAGCTACCTATAGTATACAATTCATTCATAATAAAATTTTAATTTTCTACCTTACATTTATACTAAATCTTCCTGACTGGATTTATTTGCTTGGACATACTCCATTGCGAAATAAATGACTGTCAAAAGAAAACAAAAAATAAGACAAGAAATATGACAAACTTAAATATTCCTGTCTACCGTACTGAAAACTAATAGGCCTGCATGATATGCACTATGTATTAAGAATACGTCGATTTATAGAAATACATTATTGCTTATGAATTGTTGATAAAACCTGTAAAATGATGATCGTGCAAGTTACAAAGAGCGTAAATAAAGTACTGATATATTTGATGCAAAAGAATTTACAGAAGTAATTTTTTTAAGTACGAAATTCCAAATAGGAAAAAATTCAGTCAAACTGAAATAAAACAGACAGCTATAAACGAAAACAAACACAGAATTTGAAGTAAATGTGGAGTTCGATAAAAGCCACACTGGACAACCTACAAATAGCTATGCGAAAACAGATGACGTAGGTTTCAGCTTCAACGCCAAGCAATTCCGAATTGTAAATTCAAACTACTACGATACACCAACAGAACAGACATAAACGAAAACTAACACTACAAGAGAAATTAATAGGAAAATCTATAAGGACGACAGTGGAAAAAACACAAATAACTGCAAAACAACAAACAACACATGTTTCAATCAACGAAGAATATTACGTTTCGGGAATTCGGAGGGAAATACTTTCCGTTAATTTTTCTGCATTATCTTTTTTTCAGGTTTTATCAACAAATCACAATAAATGTGTATGTAAATCACATAGAACAATTTTCGCACGTGGGAATCGTGCCGGGCGAAGCTGCTGGTCGGCGGGTTTTCTCAGGGATCTTCCATGTTCCCCGCCTCTTCATTCCGGTGCTGCTCCATACTCGCCTCATGTCACTCCTCGCCAGAACTCACCCATGCAACAAACATTCAAAGATCTCATGACTACGTATATTTATTATAAAATGTTTGTGTTTGACTGAGCAACGTGTGATTGTAGAACCTGAAGTTGTTGACGGAGGATCTGAAAGCCAACGGCAGGATACCCGTGTACTGGAACTGGAAGCCAGCCGTGGAACAAAGCTGCATACGTCTGGACGGGAAGATGGCCGACATATTTAGTCGGGCAAACACCGTGGAGGCTGTGTTGAAAGGTACGGCCATATACTTAAACATGAAGGGTTATTTATTACGATTTAAAATATACGATGTGCACAGTTTGCTGCATTCCTTGCTTTTTTATGTTAACATGCTCTTCCATTGGGATTCAGAACTAAAACGTTGATTTCATTGGCAGAGTGTTCTGATTTGTTAAATATATAATTTGATGGATTGTCTTTATTTCCGAGCGTATAACGGAAAGCTACAAGCAAAACGCAAAGGTTCAAAGAAAGATTGTTTAAAAAAAAAAAAAAAAACGAGGCGTGTTAAAAAGGCGCAAAACTAAGCACGCATTAAAAAAACAAAGTCAAAAACAAAAACTGCAACCAAATTGAACTATTTATGTGACGTTTTACTGTTATTATGTTTAATTGTCACACACAAATTTTATGAATATTGCGTTTTATATGTTTTTAATAACTTCAAATTGGGTTTTGTTGATTTTGTCCATATTTGTCGCAGGTATTACTTATTTGCAAGTTTTTGTTTGAATTTTTTTTTTTTTTTTTTTTTTCGTAATAAGCTAGGCAATGGAATTAGTTTACTAATTTTAAATTAAATTTAAAGCATTGCCACAAAATTAATAGAAAAAACAATATTAGATATTATACAGTTATAATGTAAGAATTTTTGTTTATGTCATTCATATGTTGGAGTGGCAATAATTCTTAAAATACTTTTATTAATTTTTACCGCCGGAACCTGGCTTATTGGTCCATCCTCGAAACTGCTTATCTTTTTGTACATATTGTTTTCAACTAGTTAAATTTTTAATATATGATGGTGATTATTAAAGTACCTTAAGAGCGTTGCCTACTTGAAAGCAGTGGCGTAAGCAAGGATAAGGATTTACATGATAAATTATATTCGGCGGTGCTCAGTCACTTTAATGATATCGTTTTCAATCAAAAAACTATTTTCTGTAATAAGAAGAGGAGAATATTGCTAGATGAATAAAACTGTATGAAAAAAAATTATATGATGTCGTCTACTGTTCTTGGTAGCGAACATGCTTATTCGCTTACAGTTTTCAGGTTATTTAAGACAATGCACCTAAAGAACCTACGACCACGTGGGTCACAACGAGATGAACAAAAAAAAATGTGGTGGTATGTTTGTTGGTTCGATATATACTCAGCCATACAGAATATAATTTAACATGTATATTCCTATTCTTGTTAGCACCATGGCTCCGAGTTAGGCAGCACCCTTAATATAGCAGGTTGTAACTCTTACGTCAAGACAAAATTGTTGGCGTGGGAAATGCTGAAAGCGTAATTATATGAACAGGGATTGGTAAATATATTTTAGTTTGTCTTTCTAAATAACTTACTTTACAAGAATTATTGTAGAAGTACTAATTAATTTAAGTATAAGATAATACGTTTTATTTGGGAAATTGAAACGAAAAAAATCATACCGTATAACAGTAATGTTTAAGTTACTAGACACATACATATTTGTTTCATACGACGTGCTGATTCTTAAGTCAAGTCAGCAAATAGTTTACAGCTTATTATTCACATTTTTCGTGCATAAACAGGATGTAACCCCAGTTTCACATGTGAAAGATCTCCATTCTGCAAAACCCTATTCGCCGATTCGATGCTTGATTGAAGTTCTTGATGCTTTTGACTCAACTGCATTCACAACAGTGTTTTTAAGGGCTTGTTGTCCCCTTAAGGTGAGGCATTACGGTTTTTTATTGCTTGACCATATGTTTAAAATGTATCATTATCGTGCTCTATTTACATACATTACCATGCTATAAACTCATGAATCCATTACATTTACCCAATATTGAGGGCACATTTAGTCATACACTGTTTTTAACTATGGAATGTATAATCTCGCCTTTTCAGAGTCATCATGTAATGCATATGTAAAAATATGTGACTACTCGCGAAAGCATGTATATAATGATACAGTGTAGTAATAACGTAGTAATTTAAAATTAAAATAACGTTATGATTTATAAAATAAGACAATTAAACATACGGTGTGAGACCTCGCCTTAATAAACGTGTAAAAATGTGATGCAGACTTTTTTGTCATTTATTGTCAGGAATAACCAGCTGGAGTTTGTTCGTAAATACTGTGCATATAAAAACAGCAAAAATAAATTATATAACCTTCCGTTATCCCTATTTTTGTTCGCCAAAAATTTACATTTAATCATGCAGTACAGTTTTATTCGTTTTGTAGTCTCAAAATGCTTTTGTCTGCGAAATTTGTGTAAATATCTCAGACTCGTTGATGACTTCATCACACGTTAAAACGTGTTGTGTTGGCCCAACTTATATACAACAGAAACCTTCTCCAGGACAAAATTAATTTTTGTTCACAACTTTGTCAACCGCGTCTAATTTGGAGGCGTCGTCAAATGAAATTAAAACAGGCCAGATATAAAAAAATATCACTGAACACTTCTTACAATGAAAATAATCTCCAGAATTAAAAAAAAAATTATCATGCAGGGAGATACGGAAATCAGCACCATCTTTTAAGCTTGAGGGCTGCGGAACGAAACGATACATTAACCCAATCACAGACACAACAAGGAGTCGTATTTGGGGACTGACGAGGTGCACTACAATCGGTATTGCTTATATGTACATAAGTTATATCAAAGAACTCCACTTAAAAATGTTTTTATATACTTTCGCTGGTTTCCTTACAAGCATTAAACATTCCGATACAACGTAAATTGAAAATAGTAGAAAAAATTTGTTAACTACACTTATAGATAAATAACACAATTCATGAAGCATTTCAACTTTAAGGGAGAATGTTAAACAGTTTTATCGTATTTTCAGTTTTTGAGCCATTTGTATGATCAATATTTTCTCTTCGACAAAGAATGGGATATATTCTTGGTAAACTGCTTGACCTAAATAATAATGGAATCTTTCATTAATTTGTCATGCAGAATCATTGCAATAGAGTTATATGCTAACTTTCATGAATTCTCTTGCAATGATTCTGCATGACAAATTAATGAAAGAATCCATTATTATTTATGTCAAGCATTTACCAAGAATATATCCTATTGTTCGTCGAAGAGAAAATTTTGATAATACAATTTGAATAAATGTTATGGTTGGAAAACTGAAAATACAATAAAATTGTCCAATTATCCCCCTTAAGAAACCATTTTGGTGGTAAAGCATTTTTTTTTTTCATAAATCGGATGAATTTTAGGAACTCTTATTTGATTCAACTTCATAAAAAAATTAGATGTATCAGACGCAATTCCATTTTGAAACACCTACCACTATCATTTTCGCACGATAGGTCCAAGCTTTTATATATATGGTACATTTTGACAAATGACACAGAAAATCTACCTTTAGTACAATGCAAGTGTTTAAAATAAATAGTTGTTTTATTTATATGATTTTACATAACTAAATTAATTTATTTCAGTGCCATTTTTGCAGTAGTTACGTTTTCAAAGGTTGCTTTTACCGTACGGCACCTATATGCTAGGCTATGAACGATTATGCATGATTATCTTGATATGGTTATTTTCCTTTACAGACTTTGGACTTGACAAGGAAGCGGAGGACCTAGAAGGGACGATTGCAGTAAACGGCAACAACAGCGTGTGATACAAACTTCAAAATGTAGAGTAATTATAGTTCAACACGTTCTAAATCGGAATTAGTGAATATTCACTATTAATCTTGCGGTTTTCACAGGTTCTGAATGGAGAAGTTTAAAAGACTTGAATCAGCGTAAAACCACTGGAAAACAAGTGAATATTTATTAATTCACTATTCGGAATGTCGGCTCTATAAAGCGGAAGTAGTGAATATTCACTGATTTGCCTGTGTTTTTCCACTGTGTCATTTCATTGGAACAGCTTCGTCCGGAATCTGTGAAAATCACTTAAATATTTGTTAATGTTTACTAATTCTGATTTAGTGTACATTAGTCATTATTCCTCCCAGAAACTGGCACTGCAAGTACGTCACTGACAAGCCGTCTATCCTGGACGTGACGTCACTGCCAATCAGACTGTATCTGTGATAATAGTAGACTTCTACTGTAATATTTATGCCGATTAAAACGTTACTGTTTTGTTTCCTTTTTGTTTATATTTTTTTAACCAACCCTTTTTATCGCTCCTTTTATAACTTTAAGTAGTTAAAGATTTATACTTATCAAGCATGCTACAGCGGAGGTTAAGGAGAAAGTTTCCTTAAATTGTGTGTTTAATTAAATTTCTTCATGACATAAATGCTGTGTTGATTATTAATGTTTAAAAATTAGAAAATAAAGCTAAGTAGGAAATAGATAATGTGTTAACAGTTATTTTAAGATCACTTTTGTTTACATATCTTTACAGTTTTGATCTGTGTAACTGTAATTGGAGATAAACTAATTTTTTAAACATTTTAGTCTCACATCAGTAAATGTAGATGGCAGTCAGCTCACTTAAGCTTAAAAAATTCTGATAAGTAGTGTTTTCTGTCACTACTGGCTCTGAATTCCAAAATCTATATATATAAAAATGAAAGGTGACTGATTGACTGACTGACTGACTGACATATCAAACTGCAGCCCAAACCACTGGACCTAGAATCGTGAAATTTTTTGTGGGGGTTCCCTTCAGGTCGTAGGCGAGCACTAAGAAGGGATTTTTCGAAATTCGACCTCTAAGGGGGTGA
>PNEQ01094513.1:0-11252 GCA_003012365.1 Medauroidea extradentata | reverse complement strand
CTTCAACGTGCGTTCAGCTTATCAAAAGATTACTGGCTTTTCCTTGTACGTGGAGCTACTGCCCTATTTGACCTAGCCAATAAGAATACCGCTATTATAATATTTGATGCATGTTATTGGTCTGTAGACAGCTACGTTGTGTCAGTGTTTTCAAGGCTATGTTGGCACAAAACATTTTCGCGATATACCATCATCTCTAGTGATTACCTATTTAAAGATTACAGTGAATATATAAGTTTTGTATATTTTCAACGGCGCAGTTAAAAGAAGGACCGTACCAGTTCGACACAAAAACATTTATAAGAGCCCTATACAGCAGGCACTAGATGCCGCGTCTGAGGTAAGTAACAAGCAGGCGATAAGATATAGACAGCTCGTGCGCCAACAACAGTATCGTTTTATACGCGAGAGGCAGGGAAAGGGAGCCAAAACGGTGTGTACTGTTAACGTGTCTTCGTATAGCAGTGGATATCAATTGGGAAAACGTATTATGATAATGAATAGTAAGTGTTATGACAAATGTGGCTTGCGACCTATCAGTCTATTCAGCATCGCCATAAGAATAAACACACAACAGCAATCCTTAATTAAATAGATTCACAGTGACATCCACATTAAATGCTAGTTTAAATGTAAATCAGGAAACACTGGAACAATTTAATTTGAGATTACGTCCAAATTGTGCGCCAATGTATTAAGATTGTCATCTGAATAAAATTGGTAAATAAAGCGAGAGAAGTTAATAAAGGCGAACTGTGTTTAAGAGTAGGACTTCGGAGAATGCTCAACGCTGATTGGCCGGAGGCCCGGGAGAGTGGTTTTCCCGCCAAGGCAAAGAATAGCCGCAAAAGAGTACAGAATTGGAGGCATTTTTAACGCGGGTGTCGGGGTAGAGCAAGTGTGTCTCGGTCAATAAACATTTCGGCTACGGATTCTGTGACGGAATGAGTGATAGATACAACAATGCTTTGAGGTTCGAAGGTGCCACGTAATTATTTGTGTCGGGTAATAGTGGCGGCGGTATGAACCTCCCTATGCCATCCGTCGGATATCGATTATTACCGAACTGTTTTATGTAAAGCAAAGATGGGTGGCGGTTGGGCCCCATTATAGAGCACATAGCATTCGTAACCACTCTTATCATAAGGCATTCGTTCGTTCTTGTTTTATTGCGCGCCCAGCAGGAGCAGTTCTCCGGTAATTCGTCAAACCAAACAGAAAACATTCAGTGACTGTTTGTATAGACTTCGCCACATTACCTGTATGGTACATACGAGGAACGTCTTAAGTGTTTTGGCCGTTGGCTTTTTGCTATAGGACTTTTTATTTGCGGAAAAAGCGAAGCATAGACTTAAGAGTGTTTCTGTATGTTTTTTTTTATGATCCCGGTTGGTATTTTTCACTTGACAGCAGTCTGAGAAAGCCGTTATGGAGCCATATTCTGGTGCAGTGAAACTATATTTCTAAACAAGATATGTAGAAAACTGAAATAGAGACACAGCTTTAGAATTGTTTCCTTTTCGTAGATAAAGATATCGAACAAAAGTTTAATAGTAATTCATTAAAAACCTTTCTCCGAACACGCTGCAACAACGGTCATGCGCCAACTTGTATAGGACTCTTAAGACCATTGAGTCATGTTGTTTTTTTTTTAATTTTTTTGTCTATGATTCAGCGCATGTAATGATCTAAGTCATGATGCGTATTTTTATTTTTTAGATATTAAATCGTTTTAATAATTTTTCTAAAACACTTCGTATGCCAACTACAAAAATAATGTGTTAAATTATGCGTTTATTACAGCAATTAAGAAGTAGGTTTAACAGATATTCTCTCCCTAACTGGCTATATTGCGACATAAAACAGACGTTCTGTAGCGAGTATTCCGAAGTTATGCGTGTACTTCTAATATCCTTGCATGTGTCTCATGCATGATGGTAGTTACAGCTACTAATTGTATTGCTAGAACATGTAACTTAGGCAGGCAACCACAGTGGCAATCTACCGTGCTCCTTGGACAGTTTTACTTTTTTCTATGTGAAATGCATCAATGCCCTTAAGATGGCTTGTGTATCTGGGGCATAAACAGTGTTGAATTGCGTCACAGCTGTTATTTTTACGTTTATTTACTAAACGAAGGCTATTCCCAATACGCTTACTTACGAAAAAAAAGACACACTTCAAATTATGCATCTATTACATTAAAAATGCAGAACGCTTAGAAACATCACAATTTCAAAAATTGCCTGGAATTTTTTAAACTGATTTGACACCAACGAATACCACGCTTCACGTAACTATAGCCGCGTTTTCCGTTGATTTAATGAAAAACGGAAAAAAATAAAGCATCACTACCAAGATAAGTTGTACGTGGCAGCCTGGTTATTATCGCTCCCTTGTGTTTACTTCACAAACGCGTAAAATCTAATTTGCTATAGGGGCGTTTTACATTATTTTTTTATCGCGTACCTATGAAATAATTCGTTAACTGTATGTGTCAACCTTCACTGTAAAATATTCGATCAGTTTTGTATCAATCTGAACAATATTATTTGTAACATAACTTTCTGAAGATAACATGTTGGAATGCTCAAAAATAGTATAACAAATGCGCCCATGTTTTGAAAGTGTATTTGAAAGTTATAGCCTTTAGATGATGTTTTCTTTTTTTATATAGGTACATTGTGAACACGTAAAATTAATAGAATTTACAGTTAATTTTATTCTTATCTATGTAAACTCAGTTAAATCGTCAAGTTAATTAGCAAGACAATTTAAACACACAACATTTTATAGTTGACAATATTTAGCTAAAAATAGAGTACATTCTTGTCGGAAAACTACGTATGTAACTGATGACGTTATTTAAGTGATTATTGATTGTCGTACAGTACATAAAGCAAAGAAACGAGATCCACTCTGTCCTTGTAGTTTTCAACTTAACATATTTCTAAGCTAGTATTGTGACGAAGGTCTGTGTAATGGTACGTCGTTTCCAGCACGGGAACTTGTTTAGACACATTAATTCTGCACAGTAGCGCATTTTGTTAACGCTAGCCATATTTCTCCGCTACAAACACATTGCAACGAGGGGCTATCTAGAGGCGAAGATGTCATAGCGTCGTATGTCAGTCAATTAGAACGCGCTAATGTCGTCATCCGTACTGACAGTCAATATCGAGTGGCCTTTTATCTACACATTCGTGCAATAACTGTACAATTTTGTAAGATTACTAAAATACGTCGTTTTTTAATAATTTTTTTAAAAATGTAATCACTGAAATAATATTGGTATTTTGGAACTGTAAGGCTATCATGTTCATTACCGTACACATGGTAGCCTGTGAAGTTATTGATCTAATTTTATAAGGCTTTGATAGGTAATTTATTGCGTTCTGTAAATGGTCACTATAATGACTCTGCGTCTCCTTATTTGTGTGAGGATGCACGCCGTCTAGCCAATGTTGATATAACCTTTTGGTTTTATGTAAGGGGAAACTCTCATGTGTTGAATGTAATTAAAGTGTATTTTCTTTGTTTGTAACACGTGTCAGTCATGGAATGAATGTTGTGTATTGTAGATCTTGCAGTTCATTAAAACCACCTTTTATGATTTGCAAATGGCATTGTGTCAAAACTAATGTAAAAAAATCTTACGTCACAATATATTTGCATAAATTAATGCTCACGTGCAATGACTGAATTCTTCAAACAGTGTTGATATTTGTAATTTACAAACTTGAGCATTTGCTGCCCCCAGTCACCGGGCATATGTATACACGCTAGAGAAACGTTATAACTTAATTAGCAATAAGTGTGTGTTGATAGACAAGCAGAGCATAATAATTTTTGTTGGAATAGCATGTGTAACCGGTCCAATGTATAAGGCGAATGCCTTAACTGCGCCTAAAAGACGTAATAACTAACAAAAAATGACCGAATGGAGATTTATCTTCAACTCGGGGCAAACATCAAATACGAGAGGTAATGAAATATATTTTTTTTATGAAACATAAGCCTTTTTCTTGCTATGGAACACTTTAAACTAAACATGCATATTGATTTTCTAGCAGCTATTACAATGCCTGTAAAAGAAATCTGATTGTTAAATTTTCTCTCTTGTATGATAAAGTATGCGGAATGCTGTGCCATAGTCTCTTTTTAAAGCTAGTTTTCGAAAACCAATTACTAACTAATTTTTACGCACTTATTCGAGTGCCTTTTTGCAAGTTTAAAGTTGTGAGAATTTCGATATATTTTCCGTAATTTTAACAATGATTTGAAATAAAAGAACTATGAAATGCCGTACGTAAATATTGTATTCAATAATGCTCTAGCTCTGTAAGCTAGTTTAAGGATTAGGCAAGCTAGAAAACTTCATTCGCCGATAAGTTAAAAGATACTTAGTTCCCTATTGAGTGTCGGTGTTTGGAAAGTAAATATCTTATTTTATACTGAAAAAGTGTAATTGCAATATAAAAATTATGCAGCTAAAAAAAATTAATGTCATTGAAATATAGGTTGCATCGCTCTGAGTAGCCACTGGATTTGGATAGGCTCTTACACTAGGGATCTGTATCACTGGGTGTGTTCGTTAATTCTCATTATTCTACTTTATGTGAGTAAAATGTACAATGTTAATTAATGTACGTAGGGGTTGTAAATTTTCAGTTGTTACTTCATTTAGCGTAGCAAAAAATACATTAAATTAAAGAAAAATATTTGTACCATTGTAATTTGTCCAGTAAAGAATGTTTGCGTAGTGTTGTTCGAGATGGCAGTACTGTACCTTAAACGTATTTTAGTAATTGAATTTGCTTGGAACATTGATTTTATCACACGTGTGGATTTACACTGTCTTTGCGTAGTCCTTTAGGGGTAGAGAAATCTGTAACATTGCGAGAGCTGCAATATTTGGAAAACACAACTGGATTGCAAAATGTTTTAATTCATGAAATTTCCTTTTAAATGCAAAACTACGCCTCAATGAATATTATACTGTCGTAATATACCACGCAAGTAGCAGGTAACTTATAACTAGCTGCAAAATATTAGTAACCTTGTATCGATTTACACAAAAAAATGTACACACTTTATAAAATATAGTACGATAGAATTGCATATGGTGTAAGTATTTGGTAAAGGCTTATTTATTTTTTGGCTTAAACGGCGCCAGATTTCCCTAGCTTTACGAATGAATCCACATAGCAAGAAACTTGTCCAAAGTGTTATACACGACAAATCTCAGAATACATAACTCTAGAAGACTTAAAACAATAGACACACGTGTAAAACACAAATCGGTTCCGTGACTAAACGACATGGCTGAAGACGCTACAAACGGCAAGGGCAGTGTTTAATACGGACACAGTAAACCTATTTCATAATGTGAATAAATGTCCAATAGCATTAACATTTAAAATAAATTTTTCTCTTTGGGGTATTTTATTAGTTATATTTTATTTAAATAGTCCTACGAAAAAGGAAGATTTTCATTACTTTTGTAATGAAAGCGAACGTTTTAGGTGTAGTTATAGTCAAACGTGGTTATACCTTCCACCACCTCCTTCAGTCAGGGCGTAGGATTCCTTTCTTGGAATGGAAAGACGCATGCGACGTCAGTCACTCCCTCCGCATAGTCTTGTGGGGAATGGGTTATAAGTTTAACGCACTGTTGCCATGCGTTTAAACCGGTTCTATCGTTCGTTCATGTCGGGGCAGCGCAGACACTCCTACCGTAAATGAAGCCACAGATTTGCGAATTTAGGGTTTAAGAATTAAATTAGGATATATTTGAATATTGAGTAACAGTCCTGAAAACGGAGAAGCTAGACCTTATTAATTCGATATTATTTTGTTTTCGATTTTTATGTACCCAGCTGCATATTGGTCTTTTTTTTCGCAGGGAATAACTGTTTTACTGTCGAAACTTAGCAAATGAAACGATGGTTATCAACAGGAAATGAATTTACGAAGCTATTTGGAGAGTCAACCTGCTGCACTACCTTAGTCAATGTTATGCCTAAATACCCTAACATTAAAGATACCTTTATCGATTACGGGATCTAAATAGCGGTTTCGGACTTGGCCTTTGTATCCAAACCCGGTTATACCTCAATTCACTGTATTTCGACAGAATGAAGTCACAATTATGATTTAGACTAAGCAAGCAAACTAGTACTTACCTTTCAGACTGCATTAAAGACACAGTCTTGTAATGTACTTAAATAGTGTCCTTTTTCATTGATTTTAATATTTCTTCTTTCTTATGGACATCAAACACTTCTCTTGCATGATTATTATTACCTCCAATTAATCAGTCGTATAAGCTCCCAAACAGAAGAAATAGTTTGTGTTTGTTATTATTTCCAATGCCGTAGCTTCGGGAGAGTTGCTTGCATTTGTTGCTATGTATGACGTCAAAATTAAAGAAATGTGTTTTTTTTTTGCTGTGTATGAGGGGCCAAGATGGCGCAACATAAATAAAGTTGTTGGTTTCCCGTATGAATTAGTAGTTTACTGGTATTCTCTCCCCAACGAAATTGCATTAGATGGGTAGGATTTCAGTATGGTCCTCTGGCAAAAATGTGTTATTTTCGACGCAGACATATTGGTCCACACGGGCCGGATTTCACCAGTTGTTTGTGCAGTGTTGCATCGATCACCGAGCACGTCGATCACGAAGCAATAATGATTGAAGGTATTGTCACATGTGCTTGTCGTGTATTGCTGTAGTGACTACTTATGCTTTCTTTATTTTCAGTAGAATGTTTGTTATTCGCAGTCTTGGCTTCCTGGTTGTTAGTGTTAAGATCTTTACTCTCATGTCAAATGGACTATTGAACATTATCACTTAACAGTTAATTTAACTGGATTAGAATTTCCTTGAAAATTGACGACAAAGTTAGAGTATTGGAAGGCGGTTGCAACGGGCAGAGAATCGCTAACTGAGTACTGCATCTTTGGCCAAGGTGGTGGTAAACAATTAATCTAAAAAAAATTGTTTCTTGCGACGTGTCGGGACATGTCGGATTTACGAACTGCATTTTAGGATGATCAATTGTTCTTAGGCATGCTGATGAAAGATAGTGATGAATTTGATAAAGATGGACACAGCAAACGGTTAGATGATATGGATGATATAAATTACAGGGTTATGAGTGTTCTAGCTAACATCCAAGAAGAGCATACTGAAAGTGAAAATACAGTCACCGCGGTCCCTCGCGACGAAACTCGTGTGTCTCTTCCTAGGATCCGTCATTTTCAGGGAAACCAACTGAATGGACAAATTTTCCCAATCTATTTTCTATGCTAGTGGTGAGTAATGAGCATTTAAGTAATATAGAAAAATTATACCTGAAATCTTCATTGTCAACTGAACCATTATCATTAATCCAAGCCTTGCCATTTACTGCAGAGAATTTCAGTGTAGCTTGACAGTTACTTGACAATAGGTACAACAACAAACGTCTGATATTGTCACATCACTTTGATTAAATTTTACAAACCCCAAAATTTTCCCTGTCAACACTGTAACAGTGTCTACATTTGTGTTAATATTGACTGAGCATATGGCAGCCTTTCAGTCATTGAAATTAAACTTTGAAGCTTGGGACCCATTGTTACTTTACCTTTCGGAAAGGAAGTTGGATGACAACTTACGACGATAGTGGGAATTGTATATTAGTAATGAAGCTAATACATTGCCTACATTAAGCCAATTTGTATAATTTTTGGAGGCTCATCGTCGAGCTTCAGAGTGCATATCCATGCCCAGTGTCTCAAGATTGGGGTTTTCCACCAAGCCACCATCGAGCTCAGAGTCGTCACGCCTCGCTTTTAATTGGAAGCTCCGGTAATATATTTCAAAAGTATAACTTGTGTAATAGTGAGCATAAATTGCGCAAGTGTCCACAGTTTTTGGTCCTTTCAGAGACAGAGCGATATCAGGTTGTGAGGAATCTGAAGCTTTGTTCAAACTGCCTAGGATCGTATCATTAGGCAAAGCAATGCCAGTCTAAAGTCAGTTGCTCACTGTGTCAGGCCATACATAACTCTGTGCTTCATTTTTATTAGTATGTGAATTATGATCAGATCTAAGGGGATCCGCCCATACATAATCGAACCACTTTAACAATTGAAACTCAAACCCAGTATGTTACCCTTGTTAACGCCAAGAATCACGCAGTACATTATCCTCAAAGTGTGTTGCTGTCCACAGCTACGGTTGCTGTGCAATATTCATTTGGTACCTACCACACTGTGCGAGCACTCATTGACTCAGCCAACTAATAAAGTTTCATAACCGAGGGCTGTATTCAGCACTTGGGTCTGGCATGTAGAAAAGCACTCCTTCCTATTCATGGGCTCTCCGAGACATCACTCCATCCAGCAAAAGAGTTATTGAATGGGGCATACGACCAGTGGGAAAACAAACACCACACCTGCCATTAAGAGCATATGTTTTGCACCGGTTCCAATGTATACTACCAATTGGGAACACATAGCGCATCTGCAACTGCTGACACTTTATTCACTACTCCTGCACCCATTGAGGTAATGATAGGCACTACATACAATCTTACAGGCAATATATTGTTAAATTTGTTTATACTACAGTGGCATTGAATACTATTTTTGGTTGGGTATTGATGGGCCAGGCTAACAAAATACCTCAGACATTATCAGAACCTTCAGTGACAGCGAGGTGTTTGGAAAGTTTGGCACGATGCTTGCGTAAGCAACCACAATTGCATGCAGAGTATGTAGCCTTCATGGAAGACTATTGAAGTGAGGCCACATGGCACCAATAGACAATCCACTTGAAGACGAAATTTTCGTATGATCTGCGTCATCATAGATTCGTCAAAAGTGAAAGTACAACCACAAAGCTTCGTGTTATTTATAATACTTAAGCTAAAAAACAGCTTGGTGTCAGTCTCAATGACGTGCTGTTAACATAGTCTAAACTTCAGACAAATATTAGTGAAATGTTAATACAGTTTAGATTTCCCGCCGACAACAAACAGATGTACAGGCAAATACTGGTTGAAATTGAACATCAAGAGTATCAGAAAATAGTGTGGCGCTCGTCTCCTGATGAGCCCATAAGGGATTACGTCTACACACAGTGGTGTATGAAGTGTCCTCGGCTCCCTACCTAGCCATTCGCACCTTCAAACAACTAGTCACAAACGAGCAACATAATTTTCCTAATACAGCCTATATCTTAAAAACAAATATTTATGTAGGTGATGTTGTTACGGGAGCAACAAGTGTATCTGAGGCCATGGCATTGTGAGAGGAGTTGATAGCACTGTTGAAGGCGGGTGAATTCCAACTCAGAAAGTTTTCCAGTACTCAGACCGAAGTACTACCAGTGTTATCTCCAGAGGAACTGCAGCACTCACAATTAATATCCTTCGATAATGACAACTCTTACTGTTACTAAGGTGCTTGGTTTGCATTGGAGCACTACCTCGGATTACTTTTCATATCATATAATTTTAACAAGTGCAAGTAAAACAAAGGGTACTGCCCTTTCAGACATTGCCACGATTTTTAACCCAGTGGGATGGTTAACACTTGTTATCCTGTTTGCTAAAGCACTGGTGCAACAACTGTAGCTTACTGGAACTGGCTGCGATAATGAGCTCCCTCCTGACACACTGCATATGTGGGAAACATTCAGACAAGAGTTGCCATTATTGTCACAGCTACAATTGCATCGAGGCATTCCAAATGTTCTGCAAGCTGTTAATGAGTTGAATGGATTCTAGGACAGCTTGGAAGTTGGATATGCTGCTGTGGTATACCTCAAATAAGTATCCCTGGATGGGTGCATTAAATTTACACTACTAATGAGGAAATCTAGAGTAGCCCCAGTTAAATAGCTGACCATTCCACGACTAGAGTAATGTGTTACTGTCATGGTAGCCAAGCTGTTAAACTTTGTCAAAACAGTTTATAGTTACATACTTCCAGTTCAAAAGATGTTTACATGGACAGACTTCACTGTAGTGTTGTACTGGATTGCATTATCCCTTCACAGATGGCAGACATTCGTGGTCAACAGAGTGAGTCAAATACAAGATCTGATTCCTAAAGACTGCTGGAACCAAGTAGCATAAGAAAGTAACCCTGCAGATTGTGCATCCCGTGGGTTGCTGCCATCTCTGCTGATCAATCGTGCACTTTGGTGACCTGGGCCACCATGGTTAACTCTAGTCTATAGTAGATAGGAAATGCCGATACGAGCGCGCCCCCTCGCAGCCATTACATTCAGCCATATCCAAAAAGTGCCTAAATCAAAAAGCGCCTAAATCAAAAAGCGCCTAAATCAAAAAGCGCCTAAATCAAAAAGCGCCTAAATCAAAAAGCGCCTAAATCAAAAAGTGCCGATACGAGCGCGCCCCCTCGCAGCCATTACATTCAGCCATATCCAAAAAGTGCCTAAATCAAAAAGCGCCTAAATCAAAAAGCGCCTAAATCAAAAAGCGCCTAAATCAAAAAGCGCCTAAATCAAAAAGTGCCGATACGAGCGCGCCCCCTCGCAGCCCCTACTTCACCATTACATTCAGCCATATCCAAAAAGTCACTAAATCAAAAAGTGTCGAAATGAAAAAGTGCCTAAATCAAAAAGTCACTAAATCAAAAAGTGTCGAAATGAAAAAGTCACTAAACCAAAAGTGCCTGAACCGAAAAGTGTCTGAACCGAAAAGTGCCTAAACCAAAAAGTGACGAAATCAAATAGTGCCTGAATCAAAAAGTGCCTGAACCGAAAAGTGTCTGAACCAAAAAGTGCCTAAATCAAAAAGCATCGAAATGAAGTGGCGAAGTCGAAAAAGGGTCTGAACCAAAAAAGTTGTCTGTAGTCGTTATAGTTCCCCCTTCTGCCATACCATTCATTCATGTCTATGGTTCAAATACTACCATACCAATAATAATAAAATTAGTACCAGCGGAATAATTTATTCATTTAAAGAAATGAATTCTGATATAAAAACTAAGCAAACTAACCATGGATAAGTTGCTCAATGAATTAAACAGCACAAAACAATTTAAGAAACTTTCCGAACTTATAATAGGGCAGTCATATCCCATAAACCAAGCGGAAATAATGGAAACATGGTATGGTCGTAAAGTGGTAATTACTTCAGGTAATTTTAAGGTAACTTTACCCGACAGATTTGTACAGGTTTTCAGTGAAAGTGTTTTAAGCGATGTTAATTGTGGCGGCATAAATTTTGTTT
>PNEQ01094509.1:0-12440 GCA_003012365.1 Medauroidea extradentata | reverse complement strand
CTCGGTAAGACGAGGGAGGCGAAGGGTCGTTGTATTGTACAGTGACAAGCTTGTAAACTCCCCACCCTCCACCAACTACCCCAAACCACCTCCCTTCCTTCGTTTTCAGTAGCTATTCACCCCACCTCCCCAAAGAAAACCTGTCTAGCAGGGACTCGGAGAGGCCGCTTTACACGATGGTGCTACAAGACTTGCAGAGTCCTCATGCGGCAGAGAAACACAACTGCGGCCTCGGAGCCCCCCGTTAAAGAGTTTGCTAGATACAGAGGAATAATCATAAACACATTTTATTTCTTCCCTTAATAGTCTAACAGAGATTAAGGTAAATTAGTCAGTTTTAAAAATCAACGAAAAGATTTTTAAATTTATAAATCATATTTTTGGTCAGTATAGATTATTTTCAAATATGTACAAGCATTAGTATTTTATTTTAACGTTTGATTTCTTTCTCGTACATCTTTTGGCATCCCAGTATAACTTAAATTTTCAGTTAATGATACATTTAGATTTAATTTCTTTCTTAATCTAATAATATGTAAGGCCTATTTAGAGATGCGTATTAATAAGTAAATTCAGCAAATTTCCAAACATAAAGTTAAATTATGTACATTATGGCACACATTTTAACAAAATGTGCAAGCAAATTAAATTTTTTGCAAAATAGTTACATTAGTACGTAGCCCCTGATTGTAATGCACGTAGAGTATCGGGGTGATCGGATGCATGATCATTTTTTTCTTGTTCTGTATCCCATGAGTGGAATACTCACAAAATTATTACTAAATAAATTGAACTAAAGACACATGGACATAAATAATTTAAAGATTTTTTTTACGTTCATTGCATACAATTATAATTTACATATTTAAAAATACTGTCCATTGTATATCTAGGTTTAAAAACTACTTAAATGCCACCACTTTCCACCTAGAAACAAAATTTTCCCTGGACCCCCACTTCTGGTTATGACCCCGGTGCCAGAACAATAACATTAAGATATGACCCCCTCCCTTCCCAACTCAAATATGTTTCAGCACCACTGAACCAGTGCATTTAATGAAGATGTTTTAGTACCCGAAACTTTAGTTTTTATTTCACTTAGTTTTACTGTTCAGAACACTTTGAAATTATGTTTCAAGCTGTTTGTTTGTAACACTTTTATACAGAAAAATAACATTATAATAAATAATGAGCAAATGTAAATGAGTGAGATAAAATTTTAGCATAACTGATAAGCTTACTTTCCTCAAAATGGGTGCAAATTAACCCTGAAAGTTAAAATTGTTTTTGTAATCTGGGAATATTAAATTATGATATTGATTTAGATGTACGATACACAAAATATACTAAAGATAAGATGCCTTACCAAGTAATATACAAGTACCCTGTTTAATGAAATTGAAAGAAAAATTTTCTGAGATGTCTTTCTATCACCGCTATTTTAAAAATATTACAAAAGATAAAACGAGATAGGCTAAAGTTAAGTCAGCTTAATATGTAGTATATGTTTATCAAGTTTGGTAAAATTCTGAAAAAATGTTTTCTAAGATATGGAATACTATCCTAAAGATATAAAAATATCTGCCATTTAAAATATGAACACAGTATTAATGAAATACACAACAGTTAAGTAAGCTTTGTATGTAGTAAATGTATACCAAGTTTGGTGAAATTCTGAAAAATATTTCATAAGATATGCAATACTATGCTAAAAATATAAAAATGGCCACCATTTTGAAAATATGGACATAGGATAAATGAAATACACAAAGTCAAGTCAGCACTGTGTGTAGTATGTATGTACCTAGTTTGATACATATTTCGTAAGAGATATAATATCAAGTATGCTTAAATATAAAAATGGCCACGATTTTAAAAATATAAACACAGGATGAACGATATACACAAAAGTAACGTCAGCACTGTGTGTAGTATATGTGTACCAAGTTTGGCGAGATTCTGAAGTACTGTTTATTAGATATTTAGCATGATCAAAAAATGTTTTAAATAGTTGCCATTTTGAAAATATGAAAAGGATGTAAACGAAATATATTAAAGTCAAGTCAGATTACAAAGTACTACAGGTGTACAAAGTATTTTTAGGGGGGGAGGGGGAGGTGCACACACACACAGACACACACACATAGGAAGGTAATCTCATAAGCCTACTTTTTTCCTTCGGAAAGTAGGCTAAAAACAAATATTTAAAATTTTGTCATGAGTTAACTAGAAAATTACAGCCTCAAGGATGAAGCAAACTGACAGATATACACGAATGGTATTGGTACTTAAAGAACGCCTCCTGCTAAACAGAAGTAAAGTCTATGTTGCTGAAATTAAAATGGGTAGGTACTTACTCCTGACTTTCAGTGTGAGAAAGTTCTGACTCTGGATCAGCTGCAAGACCTCTCTGTGAATTGCGTCCTCCAAAGGAAAACCATTCAAGCGAACTATCTGATCACCAACCTTAAAATACAAAAATTTAAACAAACTGAAATTCAATTTCAAAACTTGGTTCCAGGTATTACACAGTAGTATGACCTTACACAGAATGGTTAAAAGCAGCTAGACTTTCTTGATTACAGCAGGCTCAATACCAACAAGGTAACTGCTTTGCTATTTGATTGTGCTGGTATGCAAACTATTATGGTAGGTACATACTGGGCTATTCTGGTCTTAACAAATTAGTGCTATGACCCCAACATCCATTAAACCAACTAACTCTTTATTGTCATGACTTCAAAATGTTAAGTTTATTGCATAGAACCGTAAGCTTACAAATAAACTACAATGAAAGAAACTCACAATTTTGACATCATAAGAGCATAGTTACATTGGTGAATTTGGCAGGAGATAATTCTATTATTACACAAGTATGACAAAGCAAATTAATCTCTGTTAAAATGTCAAGCTGACAGTTGCAGTTCTTATACGAAAATATAACATTTGCTAGCTAGATCAGGTGGCTTGGGAGGCAAGTGGTGCAGTGCGTTATCAGTAAACCCTTTACAGTCAATCCAGCATTCAGGAAGCTCACTGTTGAGAAATGCTCTGACATGAAGGTATTAGTGCAGTGGTACTCTATATTGTTGAAAAATTATATTTTTCAAACATTATTGTAGCTAGTTGTAGAAAGAAGAAGAAAAACCAGACCTCCAGCATGTACGGAATGTACAGCATTTCCGCACGCTCCACAAAAAAGAACGGACTGCAAACCTGATCTCAGGAAATAGGGCAAATACATTCAATTTTGGAGAAAGTCTCTCATATTCAATTATGGTATCTGGCCATAGTAATCCCCACATTTGTACACTGTGGAGATGCACACTTACAGAAAAGCAACCATCTGGAGGGATTATAATAGAAATATTAAGAACTAGAAAACAATTTTCTCCATCAATGTTAAAGTAATCTGGGATACTTAACTTGTGATGAGGGACTAAGTTTGTCTCTGGCCAAGTTTTGTTCACGATTGCATCATATAAGAGAACTATTGAAACCAGGAAGGATATTGGTAGGGCTTCTTTTAAGAGATAGTGGCTAGCCATTAAATACTAACTTTTTAACACAGTTTGGACATCCTGCCAACAAAAGATCACATGCCAAAACAAGGAACCTATAGAAAGCCATTTGGAATTTGGTAAAGGCATCTTCCTGGGTTATCCATGGGAATAAGAACTGACGTACATAAGTCACTGGCAATCATTTTTGCTACGGTACTGATTCATAACATAGCTATTCTGTTGAGAGTTGAGGTTGCACCAAAATAAAATATGTTATATTTTAATGAATGGAACACTTTTCTCCTTTTTCCTTTTTACCCCCGTAGAGGTAGAATCTAGAGAAGTGCTTGCCTACACACTGAGAGGAATCCACACTTAAATGTTCCTCGATTAGAGTTGTGGCTTGATGTGTCAGACAAATTATTTCTTTATAGCCTACTTGTCAACAGGTTCCATATGTATTTCATTCTCTTGATATTAATACATGTACCACATAAACATTTCTGTCTTGCCTCCATTACAACTAACTAAACCCCCAACCTACAACAAGTGCATGCACAACTAGTTGTTTGCATTATAACAGTTTTATAATGAGTGGGGTGCGTTCTAAAAGTAAAAAAAAAAAAAAAAAATCAGCCAATGTATGCTATATTCTGTTTCAACAGCCATGTTACTCAACATTACACTAATATACGTTGGTGAAACAAATCAAATTTAACATATCTCAAATGTATTTAACATGTGTTACAAAACTTACATTATTGTACTTTTAACAGAGAAACCAGCCCACAGCATGATTTTAGTAGAACACCCATTCTCCTGCCAGGAAAACTGCTAAAATAGCTTCACACTACACCTTGAAATCCTACCAGGGAAACTGCTAAAAATAGATTAAATTTTTCACCTTGAAATCCAAATTTTTTGGGGGGTAGGCCCTCAGACACCTACTTTAATGGGAGGATAGGTGAATTTTGGCCCCCTCCCCCTGAAAAAAATTGAGATCTACATCATTTCTTATGTTACAATTATTATTATTTCCTTGTTATAGCAAGTTCATTTCTATAGGCTGGTTTTCCTCCCATCCATTCACCTGGCGGGCAATTCATGTGTAGGGATGAGACAGGATGTCACCATGGCAGGAAGCTGCACTTGCCTGCTCCAGACTGACCCGAAACACATACATAACTGTTTTTGTAATCTCTATATATATAAAATTAAGTGCCTCACTCACCAATAACACACAGCCTAAACCACTGGAACTAGAGACATAAAATTTTGAGACTGGCTTTCCCTTATGCTGTAAGCACCCACTATAGAGCGTCCCAACCTTATATTGCTGTGCAGAGCTTATGGCGCACGCTGTTGCCAGATGGCAACCACGTTATGAAGTTCGGGAAGTTCACTAATTCAGAATTTTGAGCTTTAAAATATTATATTCTTTATTATTCTAGTTGATATTACAATTTGTATAGCAACACGCTTCAAAATATGTCATTAATAGCATTTTCTATTACTTTAAAATAAGAAATAATTCACATACTCCACTGATATTAATTCACTACATGAATTGTAACAGGCACTAAATTAAGAAATAATTATAATATATATTCTTCTACTGTTGACAAAAACTAAAGATTTCTTCCATTTTAGTAGTATCTGTCTGAAGACAAAAAAGAGGTAGTAGTTGATTACGAAATTGATCATTCAGAACCACTGTAGTATGGGAACTGAAAAATATATATTTTTTGTTACTTTTATCGTCTACTAATAATACACTTAAAGTGGGAGAGGGGGTTTTTATTTATTTGGAAGTTTTTACATGTCCTCTAACAGCACAAGGCCTTGGTAAAGATACATGGAAGGAAAGGGGAAAAGGTCGGCCATGGTCTTTGCTAAGGAACCATTCCAGCAGAGTGATTTCGGAAAACCCTGGTAAAACGTAATCAGGATGGTAGGAGCCGGGTATCAAACCCGGGTCCTGACGAATGTGAGGCGAGTGAAACAATATGTCTACCAGTGTTGTTTAAATTTATTTTACTTTATATTACGTAGTTTTTCAGTACTCAAACATGAAGTTGAAGGAAATTGCATATTTTCGTCAGTCAAAAATTTACAGAAACCAGATAAATTTTTTTGTCATGGAAACAAATTAGACGGTGTAGTAAAACCTTGTAAACAAACTGTATGGCAGTTTTATCTTTATATTTTCTCTAATTTAAAATTTTAAAAATAGTTACCATACAAGTAGTAGAAAGAAAGGATCATTGCCTTGATTTTGTTTCAAAATTTTTGTTCGTTTGATGTACTGTATCGCTATTGTTTCTTCCTATTAGCGTAAATGGTTCGTTTGGAACCTCCTGTTTCTTCTAATGCTTCCTTAATGCGTTAATTGTATGTGAAAAATTTGGAATAAGATCAATACAATATTTTGCTACCTTTTGTAACCTACCTATATTATGGCTTTTTATTATTTTATTCTTTTTTAACAAAAAAATACACATATGAAACTATGTTTTAAAATCAGTCAACATATACAATGAATCACTCGGCCACGAGACACTGTAGTTTCGCTAATGAACCATTTTAGGACAAGGAATGAAGAAAACTGCTGACTAATGGTAGCCTGTTATTTATTAACCTTTCCAGACAAAACCTCATAGTCAGCAAAGATAACAGGATTTTTTCTCTTCAGCCAACACCTCCAGCAACACTCAGATGTCGAGTTCGTAGGGCGAGCGCAAGGCAAGCGCACAATAATACCCCACACATTTCACAGCTATAAACAAGCGAACGGCTACAGCTATTGAGGTGGGGTTGTATTTAAAAAATAGATTTAGCTCATTACGAACAAGTTCCTCACTTTCATCCCCCCATCTAAATTGAACAGCAAAAAAGTTTCCCACTGACCAACTTTTTGTTTCAGTTTGTTAGAAAGTGCACATTACTTTAGAAAAAAATGTCTGTACAACTAACGAAAAAAAAATATAGCCTTCAGATTTCTTTGTTGGCATCCATATATATGAAATTACCCACAAGTTCAAAATATCTGTTTTTTAATTTTTTAAACCCCTTCAAATGGTGTAAATGATGAACCAACTATATCACCCGATGCACGTTTCAATGTTGTACAATATGTAAAAATTTTAAGATCAAAGTTATAACGTGAAAACGTTAGGATTTTTGGCAAACAGTGTGCGCCGAAACAAGGAAAGTGCTAACTGCAGTTACTGTGTGTTGAAAAAAGAGAGCATTTGTCCATATAACCTTGTACTGCAACCTAAGCCTGAGAATTTTGCTTCCGAATGAAGTTTACAAAAATGCATATTACCTAATTTTTTGTTTTTTATTTTTCAAAATTCATAAATTAAGTGGGTGAAAGTCATAACATATGTTTTCCAAAAATCTTGATACATCTTAAACCCATCCAGATACTGATGTGATTTTTACTTCAGAATTAAGCTTATGCATATCCCTAAAAAGCATTTTCACAATTTTTTGAAATTTAACCTCTCAGGGAATTTAAAAAATAAAACATGGTTTTAATTATTTCTCTGCATCTTTTAAACCTGTTTACATACAGTGATTATGTTTAAGAATGAAACTTACATAAATACCTAAAGAGCTATTTTGTAATTTTTTAAAATTTGACAATTTACTGGATGGTAAGATGTAAAACATTCCAGAAATTTACAAGTTGTTAATTTTTTGCTGTCCTATTGATATGTGTACAACTTAGGGCATGTACCTATATACACATATTTAATTTCTGATAACTTGTGATGCCGTAGTTGTTTGAAACACTGGTGGTAGGTTTTAGGGTTTGAATTCTGTGCAAGGCAAGGAAGCTGCTACGATATTATGTACGGACATTTTAGTGGCAGCTAGCAGAAGAGTTAATTTTCTATTTTTAATACGAAAATTTAAGGGTGGCTTCCTCTTGCAGCACGGACATCCACTAAGGGATGAAAATAGGTAAAATGAATTTTCGCAATATCCTCAATATCTCAAACAATGTGAGGTATCACTATGATTTGGAGATGAAAAGTCATAAAATGTGTTTTCACCATGTCCTCAACATCTTTTAACACAATAAGCTAATGTCATAGTTTTTCCTTCGAAAATTCCACGCAGGCAAAGCAAAGCACCTAGTATAAAAATACAATGATGAGAGCTCCTTGAAAATTGTTTCTTAGTCATTGTAACACGATACTGAGAAGACTAAGTAATCACACAACTAATTTTTTAATTATTTAATGATTTCACTAATTAAGGTGAATAATATTTGCTTAGTTACAGTGGCTACCATATTTGTGTATCACAAGTCACAACAAACTAACAACTACAGTGCAAATGTTACACAGGTCAATGGCAATAGCTCAACTAAACTATCACAATTATTTTTGTATTACAGTGAAGCTCTCATAGAATTTATGCATACAGAAACATTCATTATGTACACAAAATGGGAGTGTAATGAATGTGGATCAGACAAACTGGTTACAGTATTTTCCCTGATTCTACAGCCCTAGTCTCATGGCATGATGTACATATTCGTCGGCTACGTAAAGATCAGATCATTGAGGAGCTTGGTAAAGGAAAGAAGGTCTGCTGTGGTGGTCACCATGGAGCAGCAGACTTACCCTGAGTCCCTGGCAGTGCGCCTCGGAGCCCACCTCGACGGCGGAGACGAAGAAGCCGGTGCCATGCTCGCGACCGCCGCGCAGAGAGAAGCCGAAAGACGGAGGCCTGCCCACGAGGTCCGGGGTGCGCCTGGCCAGTCTGACGGTACGCAGGCGCGACGCTCTGCCCTCGCAGCTGCCGGACGTCGAGGAGACGGAGCTGGGGGCGGAGTATTGCGGCACCAGCGAGCTGTACTCCATCTGCAGCTGCGGCGGCACTACCTGCCTGCAACAAACCGCCATTCTTATAACACTGAGCGTGGTGAGGACACAAGCGTCACTCGCACTACGACAGCATAGCATTTCAAAAATACTCGCGATAATTTTAACATCCGTAAACATGTCGATCAGAGATTTTCGGATGGTAAAATTATCTTAAAATCAAAACGCGAGTAGTTTTGGAATTCGGCAACATATTAAAAATTATAAAAATTACAGTTTTACATTTTTTGTTGATTTTGTAGTATACAAGCCCTTATTTTTCTAATAAAACAGTTTTCAATTTTTTACTCGAAAGTAAAGCATACTACCGCATAGTGCTATACATAAATAAACGTCCACGGATAAAATATCTACTCGCAAAAAAAAAATCTCATCTAATTTTGACGAGTACCGATAGTTCAGATTTTATTGATGATTGAGTATTCCGGTCGTCCACTCGACATCTTACCTTTTCACGCCCCGTACCAATGACATCCCGCCCTTGTCCAAATGTTTTTTTTTTTATAATTTTTTTTTCGTACATTGGCCGAACAAGAATTTCTCGCGTTCTCGTACGAAACAAGGAAACAGAATATGTCCAGTTTTTATTTTCCAAAGCATTTCAAGTTTGCACGGATCAATGGAATACTTCTGGACCTTGAACAAAAGTCTATGTATGCATTATACAGAAAGACAGAAAAGAACATCAAGTACTTAGGCCTAAAGTTACACGGTTGTGTTTCATTTAAAACAAAATGTATGGTACTTACATAAAGGCCATTAAATGTCAATAACAGCTTTCGATCGGTAACTGAACTGCTGCACGTAATTATACATACTTTGTATAATCACTCGCACATTAAAACAATTTTACCATCATGTAGAGATCCACCGTTGGTGAGATATAGGATCGCCACACGGCAGGGGTGTCATTTCATGTTTTTCTTGGGGGGGGGGGGGGGCAAGACTTTTTTCGGCGACAGTGACCTTGTTTTATCTTTTTTTATTAAGCATGTATAAATTAGAAACATTAATAGTAAAACTTCAGTTTTATGTGCTTCAGTTAGTACTATTCAAATAACAAAATACAAAAAATATATGTTATACACTTAAAAATCTAAATCCAGGCGTCCCCCAACCCCTTAAATTATGCCTCTGCCACACGTATGCTTGACTTTAAGTTCAAAAACTTATTGCTCAATTCTAGACAAGTTAATCGTTGACCAACTGTAGAACGAAAGTCATACCCAGTACGCCCATTTATGGAATAACGATTAATGTAATTTAATTGTATTCAAAGTTATGGCGTAACCAACGGCAGAAAAAGTAGCTACAGAATGAAGGGGCGGGGGATATCCCCGGGAAAATCCGTCGACCAAGAACATAATCCGGCCAGTGTTGCAGTGCCAGAATTTTCAGTGCCGGAGCTCTAAGTATTTCAGACCCATTGGTTCATCCATCCGCTCCAATTAAAGCGGGGGGTCCTCCCCCGGGGACCTTCGAGTTTGAAGGTGCAAAATAAAGCTATTTTGCCAGTTTTACTGGCAGAAATAATAACAAAATTGCTAACAGTGACGGAGCTTCCGCTCCTGCCTCAAGAGCAGTGGCGGAGCGTCGCACCGCCTCGCTCCGCCCCCACTACAACACTGCATCCGGCACCTGAATGTGAGAGAAGGCGGCTTTTTAATTGAGTCTGTATATCAAGTTTGGGGACTTAATTCTCCAACACGTATCACTAGTAGAAAATTTATTTTAATTTTAATTGGGCTTAAAGTTATTAATTAGAGATAAATACACATAACTTCAACAAGAGCAGGGATTCAGAGAGATAAAAATCAGACATGGCCAGCATTTCGGGAAACCACGTAAAACCAATCTCAGAATTCCGGAGCGGAGGATCGAACCAGGATCCTCCCGAACACGAGTTCAGCGTGTTGCTGTTGTGCCACCTCGCCCGGTCACTACCAGCGCTAGCGCGTAGACTGGCGACAAGCTCTTGTTCCCTCGCGACATGCCTGACGAAGCAAAGGAGCCCGAGGAACAATGGCTGGCGCACGATGACCGGTTGTTATCAGGGAGGCGGCGCGGGCGAACAGTTACGGCCTTGTTCTCGCTAGGCGAACAGACCAGTGGTCGAACACGACGATGACTCACACAAACAGCAGCGGCCACGGCTCCCTTCCAGCATGCTTTGAAGCACACCGCGATCACAGTCGGCAAGCAGGAAAAATAAACTACATGCCGTGGTCTACACTAGGCTACTTAGCATCGGCGTATGGATTTTAGGTGTGTGTGTCATGGAACATGACAACACAAAACTGATTTTTGCACGCTATTAGTTACTTCATGATTTGATGAAAATTAATCACGTTAACGCAAAATAAAATTGTATAAGAACATCAACGTCATCCTCAGCATAATTAAGTCATAACAATTTATACGACTCCCACATATTTCGTGATAGGCCTAGGCATAATAGTGTGATTCCGAAAATCCAATAACAAGACGAGACTGAGGTCAAGTTATGTCTAACTTTGGGGCAGGACAGTGGATATCATAGCAACACAAGACGGGGCGTATAGGATCATACCCAGATATCCTGTCACGACCACGAGACTGTCGTCAGTTCATTTTGCAACGTCCGATAGTGGCTATTCACTGTTTACTCTTTCCTTCAGCCCAACGCAGTCACATTGATAGAAAATTACTGTACTTTTAAGCCCAATACACACTGGCAACTTTCTTGTACATGAAAGTGAGCACCAAATATGTACAAGAAAGGGAACACTGTCTAGTATACTACCAAATTAATTGTTTAGTTCATACGGCCAACTTTCTTGTACAATCTAGTGTACACCATTAAAATTTTGAGTACAGTTTTTTAGGCTGCATTTCGAGTATTGGATATAATAAGTACAATACTTATTGTACGTGCACCAAAAATAAGCTTTAAAGTGTAAAAATGGAATTATTGTCTCCAGGAGCGTCAATTCGTGGCCAGGGGGGGGGGGGCAAATGCCGCCCCCCTGGATTTAGAATTTTAAGTGTATAAATATATTTTTGTATTTTTAAATTTAAATAATGCTAACTTAAGCACATAAAACTGAAGTTTTATTATTAAAGTTTCTAATTTATACATGCTTAATTAATAAAAAAGATTCAACAAGGTCACTGTCGCCCGGAAAACAAAATCTTGCCCCTCCCCCCTAGAAAAACCTGAAATGACGCCCCTGATTGTCTCTAGTTAATTATATCCAGATGTAAAGTGGCATGTACTTTGTATTATAATTTTTTTGAAACAATACTAATTAGAAAAATTGTAGTGTATGTATAACACACGGCAAATTGTAAACCGGCCTAGTGCTGAATTTTGTACGTGTCTAAATGAATAAATAAATAAAATGGCGCACGACCAGCAAATACTTCTTTGTGTCTAAATGAATAAATAAATAAAATGGCGCACGACCAGCAAATACTTCTTTGATAGAATCTTTTGTTTAGGTAAGACACTATTTATTTCAAAATACTTCGTATTTGTAAGCTATTTTGTTCAGAAACATTCGTGCGTGCATACAAATTGTTTGTTTACATTCTACTAGTACAAGAAAGATAATGAAAAATAGTACCGTCCCTATCCCGCACTAACTAGTATACAAGTCCTTGTATGTTAGTCACTAGTATGCTCGGTGACCGTTCACACAATACAAGTTCGCTACAAGTCGAGGTGAACAAGAAAATGTTCACCTTCTTGTACAAGAAAGATGCTCGTGTGTACTGGGCGTTAAGGGGCTTCTGTACCGCTTGTCAAAACTTGGAAAACACCTACCTCTTCTCAATCACCTTAAAAACGAACTATTTAAGATACAGCAAAATTCTTTTTTACGTTAAGGGAAAAAAGATGGTTTATTGTACGTAATGATTTGAATTTCACATGTCGCCATGTCAAATACCTTAAAAAATATGTTCAAAAGACTATATTTGGCGTCTCATTTCTTATTTCCTTAACAGGAACTTTGAATTCTTACATCACTAGGACTAAAGAGCAAAATTTTCTAAA
>PNEQ01094508.1:0-12441 GCA_003012365.1 Medauroidea extradentata | reverse complement strand
CATATTTTCCTCTGGTGTGTATTGTTTACTATGGCGAGTGAGCCTATTTAATTATTTAAATAATAATTTTTCTTTGCCCGTTGCGTATGGTAACCCAGCATTTATTTAATCGTGCATTGCTTCCACTTTGATATTGTTTGTTTACAACAGCTTCCTCTGGTTTTTGTGTGTTTGTTAATGTGCCACCTTCTGTTTTCTTCTATGTTTTTATTGGTGGGCATTTTTTGTGTTTATTTGCCAGGGACTGTTGTTTTGGTTTTACGATTAATGGCTATTTTAAATAATTCATTAACCTACCATACGCAAAACAGCGCAGTGTTATACTCAAGTTCAAAAAGCAGTATCTTGATATATGTAATAATTATGTTTTCTTAAATGTAATTTGCAGTGAATTCGAACTGGTCATACTTGCTTTTAAATTATTTCTTTATAACCTCTAAAACTGTACATAAAAATTATATATTTTTTTAAATTTAATTTTGTTTGTTCACTTACATGTGTCATGAAATGGGTAATTATTCTTATTTCTATGCAACTTAAAAATTAACTAGCCCTCAATCTTGAACACGAGAAACAGTACTTTGTTTATTAGTTCAACTACGATGATAGGAAATATCAAATGGAAAGAAAAAAATAAATTTAAAAAAAAACTGAAAGTACTAACTTTATTTCAACTTTTTAGGCATTAAACTGTCTTAAAATACCTGCAATGAGACAACTTAGACAGCAAAACGGTTATGAAATGCAGTTGTCAACTATCCAGACGATAATAGACCTAATAAAACCATTGAATCTTAAGGATTTTATAAACTATATACATATAGTGTACATTATAAATACATACGTGTTTTTCTTTTGGGAATTCTTCAGCCAATGTAAGTCAGCCTACTTCATCACTTGTACTTCGGGATATGAGCTGTTGTCACGCGATCCTACAAGCAAAAGCATAACTCAACTAGTGTTCACAGTCACATTTACACCTAGATCGCAGAATTAAATTCCAAAATGCACTTGATAAATTACATAGAAACTACACACAATGTTCACAACAATTTTCTCTCATGTCATTAAGCAACACTTTAATATACTGCCAAAGTAAATTTGCTGGGCAGAGTCCCTGATTTCAAAAGTGGCTCACAGTCGCTGGGAAAATCTCAGTGAAGGCAAAATTGTCTCATGTGGTTGTGTACCCAAACGAACCTCTTAGGTTGATTGCTTGCACAATTACAAACCAAATTCACTATATAAATTCAAGCTGTCATGAGATACAGTGATGCTTCTGTGCTGCATCCATTGTATTGCCAGTCTCTCAGCGTTCTTGATTGGTGTAGTTGTGTTATAGCACCTTCTATCTACACAATGCAATACATGCAGACTTATGCAGGACACCAATTTCACATCAATCCCTGCCAAACTATTTCTTATGAAAGGCAGGTCTCCTATAAGATCAAGAGATAGAAAAATATCTAGTTTGGATTCAATGTTGTATTATGCTGGTATTTTGACCAACTATATTAAATGACTATAGATTAGGAAAAAATTACATTTGTAACTGTGTAAAGGTGATTTGAGTAAATCATTTTAAGTCAGTAGCTCATTTTTACATACATAGTTGATACGATGTATCAAACACCACACAGGGTTTCAGAAAAATCTGCAGCTGTATTTTTAATGTATCAGTGGTTTTTAAAATCTAATCATATGTATATTTTTGTAAACACAACAGCTCTTGAATATGAAAATAGAAAGCTGATGAAGCTTTCACGCAATTCAAAACATGTGCAAAGCTTGTACAAGATACTGATAACTACCTAAATCTCATGCGAACATTATCATGCGAGGTGTAACTCATACAAGATCAGCAAATGGAACAAGTCCTAAAGCGCAACACTCAAGAAAATGTACTGCAACCATGACAGCAAGAAAAGTAGCCGGCATGTACGTGTGTGTCGATATGCCTCTGGTTAAAGGGGCTGGCAAAATTATGTTGCCAGTAAGCCCAGCAACTAAGAAAAGCTGAAGCTCATTCTCCAAAAGGCTAGACGAGCGATGCCGCCCAACAGGATACACAGATACCAGAGCCAGCCAGTCCTTCGTACTTTACCTCAAATGCTGCATCACTCAGATCTTTATGCATGAGACTGCTTATCATAGCCTTGGTTCATGATGGCAGAAGTGCTTGACTAGCAACATGGACTGCATTGTTTGCAACACGTGGTGACCCATGTACCTTTCATATTTCAGAGCTGCCATTAAGAGTAAATGTGTGGGTGTGCTTGACCTCCTATGAATATTAGACAGATAGGTCCATCAAACCACGATTGTATGTCACCATGCTATCTTGAAAATGGCATCAAATTAGACTGGTTCACAAACTGCAACATATTTTACCATTACGAGTATGCTAGAGTAGTGTGATTTGACAATGATTTACAGCAACCCTACTGTTACAGATACCACAGCAGCACTCAGTGGACAGGTGGAACTGCAAGCGCACAGCGGTTATGACAACACTCTGAAGGTTACCTTTACTACTCAGTGCACGCCGACGTATAAAACGACGGGGCAGGGCAACTGAGGGGGTCGTTCATCGGACCGCCAGCTGGAGCAGCACCAGGTCAGCTAGGATGCTGTCCCCCTTCTGACCAACTATGTCCCCTCGAGGGCCAGACATCCGGGACTCCTCTCGTGACCCGGAGAGGTCACTTGTAATTCTGTTTGCATGTCAACAGAGCCAATACTCTGTGATAAACCGCTTGGAACCGAGTTCCAATTTACTTCTATAAAAACTCCTCTGTTTTCAGGCCATAAGCCAAGATTGCACAATGCTAGTCGTAGCGCTGTACTCTGTGCTTTCAGTATAAATTAAAGCCCCTTCAAGTCAATATTGTGGAATCTGATAATTAACCTTTATCCCTGGTCAGAGTAATCCAAGGAGTCACTATTGAGAGGTGACAACAGTAATGTTAAGTTCACCCAGAGAACCACCTATAATAGATAATTGAAAAAGGTGAAACATTGGTGGACACAAAGTTTTAAATCACCTCTCCTCTTGGCAAAGCCAAAGTTTACACCATCTTCCTTAAATTTTAAAATAAAATTCCCCACCGGCCTCTCATAGTAATTAATGTATGCGAGTTATTGGTGTGGATGTATGCACTTGGGGGTTTTGCTGTAGTTAAATCAAGTGTGCTGTGTGTACACTTGAAAAATTCTTAATGTATGCCAAATAAACGTCATGACGTCACGCAATGCAAAACTACAGTAGTACACTGTAATGAGTTCAGACAAACAGCAGTCTGTACTTGACTCAGTGAAGAAGGTAAGGAAGGTTGTAGCCATAGACCTTTCTGACATCCAGTGTTCTGAAGAACAGAAGTCAAACTCCTGCTGACCGTTTCAACTCGCTAATTGTGAATGTGAGTAGAGTTATAGAAAGTAAGTCAGAGGTTATTTCAAAGTTAGACAGCCACTCGACTAGGATTACAAGAGCTTAGTTGCTAAATTAAGAGATAAAGGTCTAGTTGACAGGAACCAGTACAAAGCAAACCAGTTCAGAGCTAGAGTACAAAGACATAGCAAACGAGTCAATTTTAAACCTAACTACACGAGACGCAGACCAGTCAAATGGCAACTTGAGGCTAAATAACAGTGAAAGCATGACTAACATGTACACAATTGAAGAGTCAGGTAGGGCAAATCCTCATAATATCAGGGTAGTAATCCAAAATTCAAAATAAATTTCAACATTTTCTGGCCATGCATACAAAGACATAGAGAAATTATTAGAGAACTTTCTAGCAATTGTGGTCCTATATAGCTATTTAAAACCACAAAATGTACAAGGCTGAAATTTTTTTTTAAAGACTAGGCAAAATTTGCTTACAAAAATGCAGAGAACGACAAGTTAGGTCAGGTATTAAGGCAGGAAGAGATAGACGATCACCTTAAGCAGACGTTAGTTCTCACTGACAAAAAAAAAGGTTAAATACAGAGAGTTTTTATATACAAAAAGTTAAAAAGTAGGAGAGAACACCCAGTAATACATTGAGGATAAGAAATTTTATAAATTCAAGTGTAGGAATTGTAGAAATATTGCAGAAATTATTGTTGCTTGCCATCAACTGTAGATAAGCTGGTGGGCATGGATAATAGCTCAATTAGAACAAAATGTTAAAAGAATTGTGTAGAACCTTAGGAGGTACAAGTACATAGAAAGATAGCCTATCATTAATAGTACAAACCGGTGGAAAAACAAAATTTTGAAAATTAAGCAGGAGATAGAGTAATCTCCCCAACAAGCACCTCACAGCAAAGTCAGTCAAAGATTAAATGGAAAAGAATATCGGAAAGCCAGGGTAGTATCGAATCAAAACGGTGATACTGATAAGTACGCTCGTGGACATCACCACTACAGTGACAGGACCTATTTAAATAGCAGCCCAATTATTATTATTCAAGAAGAGCAGTGTGACCAGCAGGAACAAAACAGGGGGTAGAAAAGTACAAAATAACAACAGAGATAATGCAACATTACAAGCGCAGAAATGAGACTTAATAGTCCGGAGCTGAGAAGGCAAGACTCAGGAATGGCGACAAGTGGAGGGCTGTGCGGCCTCAACCACCACCCTGCCGCTTTGCCATGCTTTCTCCTCAGCTCCGTACAGTACAGTAGAAGTCAGAATAGAGATATAGAAAAATATCAGAGTGGCAGAACCAGTCACAGAAAAGATTAATCAGCTACGTATTAAAGAGGGGATAGGTCGTGTTACACTCGAGAAGAATAAGAACATGTCACAAAACTGCATATAACGTAAGACTTCCAAAATGGTTCCAGGCATTTCATATGCAAACATGGCTTTGCACAATGCAGTAGCAGACGCCAATTGTATTTTGACAGTACAGATGTTTACTAACATGGCTCGAAACACAGGTAGTAATCTTAACACAACACTAACATTAGGTCACGGATATACTTCTCCAAACAGGAAAGACAACACAATGAAGGTTGCCAGCATAGACAAACACATGAGAACAATAGACGGCACCCACTCATTGGAAATCGCAACATTGACAAACACGACAGTGAACTAGGGTTGAGAAAGGATTCCAAAGCGAAGGAAGAAAAAGGATTACAGAACATCAATGTGCTCCACGGATGGTGAAAGTAAACATTACAAAACCCATCAGAACACCTTCTAAAAAACAATCAATGTGCACAGTGTGCTTTTACACCAGAGATCATGCAAATAATGTGATTTGTTTCCAAACCAACACTTTGACATCAAACTAATTAAGTGACTGGTTCAAAAGCTTCCAACAAAAGTTTGGACTAACAATTAAAAATATTTTCGTCAGTAAAAAGTTTCCGCGCACGCACAAAATAATTCAGACTAGGACGGAGTTGATTCGCAGAAATTCTGCAAGAGCACGCCCGGTAGGAAAGCGCAAGAAAAAATTCAACACAACAGGCTGCCAGGGCTGACAGCGCAAACACAGGGAAAGAACTAGATACGTAGTAAATAACTTCCCCCAAGAAATCTTATAGACAATCTAACGACAGATGATATCCTAGGTGCAGACTTTATAAAACCGTATTCTGAGGTTCTATTTACAAATCATAAAATTATGTTTATCAACGCAAGTAATAACAGTAGAATTCTACAAGTGCCACTGACGGATTTGTATGCATAAATAGACACAGGGTCAGTTTAGTATTGCATAAATAAAACGAGGCAATTGAGACAAAAGAAAAATATGACCACCAAGATATAATAAACAAAAAATTTAGATCAGAAAAAGGGAGATCAAGTATTTGACATTATTAATGCATCCAAAGACAGGTTCATGGACAACGTGTTAGAGTCGAATGAAACAAAAACGTTTGTCACACAAGACCTTATAGAACAAACCAGAAGATCCTCGAACAATATCTAGAACAGATACAGGACATGGTAAAAGCTGGTATTATCGGCGAATCAGGCTGGACTTATTCAGCACCCAGCCTAGCAGTTAAGAAAAGAAAAAACTAAGAGGGTTGAATTTCATATGTGAGATGAAACAAATTAATTTAAGGTTACACAGGGAGGGTTCAGTATACTTTGCCTAGGACAGAAGACAATATAATTTACTTTGCCAAATTCTAAATGTATTACACCTCTAAGATATGTTATCGGGTTTCCATGCAATTCCAGTATGTAAAGAAGATCAACATAAATTGGCATTGACCGTTGATGGGATTGGACTGTACTACTGTAGTATAAAAGATTATCCATCAGTTTAAGCACTTCACTGCAATATTTCCAACAATTGTTAGGTCCTTACAAATGGACCACCGCAATAGCTTACATTTATCGTAGGCAAGACCTTTGAAAAATTTTTTGAAAATATACTGACAGTACTTCAGACACTTAGGGAACTTAACGTTAAATTTAATTTCAAGAAATGCTGGTTCGTGCAGCAAAAGTTAAAAATCCATTGTCACCATATAACTCCAACAGGAGTGATAACAGATACAGATAAAGTACACGCTTTTAAGCAGTTAGCTCCACTGAGAATCATAAAACAGCTAAGGGCATTTCTAGGAATGACCTCACACCTAAGGAGGTACATAAGAGGTTATACAGCGAAAGTTGAACAACTCGTAGAACTCACAAAAGCAAACACCAACTATAAATGGGGCGACCAACAACAAAAATCTTTCCTAGATCTGAACACGCAATACTAAATGTGCCAAACTGAAGTAGGTTTGACGAGAGTAAACAAACAATATTAGCACGTGACACACATTAGCACAGTTTTTCAATGTATATTTGAGCTTCGTAGTGAAATACAAAGCTATTCCATCAACTTCTGTGTGTGACGGATATTTTCTCTTTATCTACAATTTATTAGCTATGGTACTATCAGTAAATATGATGGGTAGCAAAAATGCCATACCCACTGCACAGATAATGGCAAATAAATCTCACACTTAAATGACAAATAAATTAAACACAGCGCTTCCTATACTTCATAAATTCTTTGCTTCAGTTTACTTACTACCAAGAAATGTTTTTTATGTTGCAGCACATTGTGTTTAAGCAAGGAAAATCTAAACTAGGTGCTACAACTGCAGAAGTAAGCTCTAAATCTTGTTTTATTTTTTTTTTACAAACACATCCATAGGTAACTTGTATTGTCTTAATTGCTGCCGGAGTTGCGTGCTGTGAACCTTTAGCATGACTAACAATTAAGAAGGGTGGTTAATTTTCCCGTTAAACAATTTGCACAACACTTGGGGTCCTTTTCCACCCAAGCAAATTCATTTCTTTATTTATCACTGCACGTGGTATACACACAGAGTGCAATTTATATAACCTTGCTGCTGGTCATGTTAAAAGCAGTATTAAGCTAAAAAAAAAATATTGAGTCGAACGTCAAACTCTAAGTGTCTTCATTCCAGCAAACAGTACACGCTTCGTAAAAATTCATCAATGGACTTCGGCCACAAACAAAACTTATTAAAACTAATACAACCACAAATATTGCATGTATAAACTTCCAACATTTCAAGATCTAACACAAATAAATGGCATAGGAAACCACGTTAAATACTAGTTTGAACATTACAACGTACTAATAAACAGCCAAGACATTTGTTTTTATGTGGCTAGCAGTGCACACGTGAGCGCGCAACATGTAGGCATAGCGTTATTGTCATGTGACAGATGTATGAAGTTAAGTTTCTTCAACGTTATTAGATTATTAGTCATGAACTCCCATTGCACAGTTCTTTCAAAGATCAGATGTATGAAGGGTGAAGTATTGATCACTGTGCTTGGCAAGTCCTAGATGTTTTCATTTAAAAGCCTTGTGTAATCATGAATCCTTAAAAATCTTATCACTGAACATGGATAAGGTGTTAAAAATTCCCGGTGCACAGAAAAATTCCTGGTTAGTTCCATGTAGTCCAGATTTTTTACAAAAAACTCCTGGTTAGTTCCCACATTTCCCAATCTTCCGGTTGGGTGGCCACCCTGTTATTTCTGGCCTATCATCTCCCTACATTGCATCTCTCAACACCAACTACAGGGTAGATGCATTCCTGCACCATGCCAAAGCAGCAGATGCCAAATGCAACCCACATACATGGGTGTTCTAATGGGGAAAAAAAGTATAATTTACCCTACATATATATTTGAAACATAGCTTTGTAGACGTCACTTGTGGGTAAATTTTTCAATATGCAACAAAAAATAACTCAGCTAATTATCCCATAATAGCATTTCAATGTCAAAATGTTTATGTTTTTACTTCATGCAAACCACAAATATCAATAAAAAATAATTCACGTTTAAAGTACATGTCATAGGTTACAGCTTACAGTCCTATATAATTCCCATTTCAAAATGATTTTGAGTTTTAAAAAAATTCCTGGAATTTGGAATTATTTGCTACATTTACAATTTTCTTTAAAAATACGAAAATATTTTTAAAGGGATTTTACATACTTATGCCATAGTCTGTGAGATGTTTCAATGTCATTTATTTCATTTCATGAGGTTTCAATTGTTTTAGCTATTTTCATGAAGTAAAAACATGCAAATTATGGCTTAGAAATGCCATTATGGGAGCTAAATTTGTTTTTATCAGGAAAATTTACACCCAAGTTAGGTCTACAAAACTAACACATCCAAACATAAAATTATGATTCTTCCCCACTTGTTTACGCCTCCTCACGAGACAAGAAGTAGTCATCGCACATTTAAAAATCTAGTGGCACTCCTATCACGCAGTGAGCCTAGAGTGATGAGGCAAATGCCTTTCACAAGCCATGTAACGTGAGACAAATAGTGTTTGAAAAACAGCAACCAGGAAAAAATGTACATGTAGCCAATTATTTTAATTATTCCTGATGTTATACTCTGTAATATGAAATATAAAAAATAAAACTTCTTAATTATTTACAAGTAATAATAGAATACTTACAAACTAAGTGATCTCCATTCAATGGAACTACCACCGATAGCTGCAACAAAAGAAGTACAGCGCACATCAGAAATCTGTTTACTGTTCGAATGACTTGATATGCCATATAGTTGGCTCACAGGTCACTGAACCCACCAAGCATTCCTACTTCTGCTACGAGAACAGATATACCAGTGCCCAACCGGTCAGCCGAGTAGTGAAAACATACATGCAGCACTGATGCTATTATTGCAAATTTTTCTCATGACAACATGTTCGGACAAAATGCAAACTATTTTTACTGCCACAGATTCAAGCACTGCTCTTTATAAATGTTTAATTACTTCCATTTTACTGAACATGTGGCAGTTCACGCATGTAAAAGTTTTCAATACTGAGATTATATTTACAGCAGCTGAGTGAAACAAGGGGAACTGTCAAGCAACATGAGTAAAATGACAAACACGAAATCTGATAACTTTTACACTTTTGCTGGACAGTACTTTGTGTAAATCTCTCATGATGCAAAGGAAATAATTTGATCAAAAAGTCTTCAATTTAAGTAAATTACATTTGTGTACCTGTGAACCACAGTTGTACTCTGATCAGAATAATTTAACTTGCAAACTGATATGGTCAGTTTTAACTTCAGATCTACAATGTGTGTTACATTATTCTATGGTCTCTTACCTTAACCAATGTGCCATATGTAAACTGTTATGGTTATTTAAACAGTTTACTTGTGCTAGGCTACCAGACTTGCCCTATTGTCTTGTATGCTAAGTTCCTTCTTGTTGCCATGTTTGGCTTCCCATGTAACGTGGCAAAATTGGTCTCTTTCAGCTTACATACATTTGATTGATTTTTTTATTATTTCAAGTGGTTTTACAATTCATCGAGAACAATTTTTTTTATTTCAAGTGGTTTTACAATTCATCGAGAACAATTGTTTTTATTTCAAGTGGTTTTACAATTCATCGAGAAAAAGTGATTATGAAGACAAGAAACCAACAAAAAATCATTTCCAGTAGAAAAGAAAGATACTTGGGTATTTTCAGTAGATAGGTAGGTAAAACCTCGTAAAAACATGTATACTGTGCTGTTTACTTTAGGTTAGTTTATAAAGTTAAAAAATTATGTGCGCTAGATCCAACAATGGTTTTTTTTGTTTGGTTGGGGAACTGCAATATATAAATTAACACTGTGGCGCAACAACTCTTTAAGTTACCTTTAGTAGAAGCACTAAATGATTGGCGAGACAGTGATCAAGAATGTAGGAAACACGAGTATTGCTGTGTTAAATAGTACTATGCAAAATAGTGAAGTGTTGATTAGAATTTAAAAATTTTGTTGCTTTAACTCACATATTGGGTTTTATGTTAAGATATGTTAGTTCCGGAATATGTCGGTGAAAAAAATAAGTGCAATATCCAATACTTGAATAATGCTTCTAGAAACCACTAAAATAGAATGTCTTATGGTGATAATGGTGTAAGGTAATTTACAGGGTTTCCAGCAACTTTTTGACCCTAAAAAGTAGGAAAAGTAGGACTATTTTGTCAAAAAGTAAGCAAAGTAAGAGTGATGGATTTTCAAACTGACACCTTTTTCCAACAATGTAATGATAAAAGTGGCATTATTTTATGGAATAGGAAGGTAAGTACTAAATAGTTTTAAGAAATTACCATAATTTTAATTAACTCCAACCAAATGGCCGGTTAAGCTGAACTCAACTTCTGAAAAATTTTTATAATTTCAACCTGCAATATATTGTAAACTTTAAAGCATAGTAGTCATAGTTCCAACTTGCAAAACTTATAAAATGATATCTAAGATATACCGCACATAAGATTTACAAAGTTTTGAAAACTCCAAACCCAGATTGCAAAAGAATACCAGCCATATTCCTAAGACCCAAAGTTATTACTAACTATAGCAAAAAAGTTGAGTTCAACCTGGATGAGGTATGGGCTTCATTGTCAAAATTGGCAAAGGTAGTTTATTGTAACATAATTTATTTTTATATAAAAATATTTTACAAATGGTACAACACAAAAAGCCAAAAAGTACAAAGGTAAATTCTTTTCAGTTTGAAAGAGTTATTACATAACATTTTAAGAATTTTAAAAAAATTCCTGTGCTTAATATGGCTAATATATAAAACATACACACAAAAAACAAAACCAAACACTGGTAGAATAATATAAGAATAAAAATGACAAACACATTTCTCACAATTTACTAAGTATAAAATTAAAAAAAAAAAAAAAAAAACAATATCAATCGAAATGTAGCACAGAATTAAACAATATCATCAAGAAGACATAGGAAACGAACATATTAAAACAATTGTGCAATGCAATGCTTATTAAATATCACTGACTCTTCAAAAATTATAACAATGAGTATGTACAATTTACGCACTACAAAACAAGGATCTGTCACATTTTAACCACAATATATTTTGGCCCTAAGTGATTTTTATATTAACTTGTTTTAATCTTCTTTTCCTTGGAAGATACTGAGATCTCTTTGTTCACCTCTTATTCCTTCTAAGCTTGACTTGCTTTCTTCCACCTTCTTAATGGCTGCTTCCTACATTGTTTGTCCTATCTTTGCTCCTTTCATGTCATTATTACTCGAGGCACTTCTTATCCTAGCATTAGCTTCTTCCATCAATTTTGTGTAATTTTTTATATCCTCGTCCACTTCTTCTTCTCTCTTCTGTAGAGTTCTTCCTTCTCTATGCTCTATTTGGCTTTTAATGCCTTCTCTTCACAGTCATGTTCTCTTTTTCATTTTTTTTTAAGTTCTTTACTATGTTTATCTTTCTCCTCTGCTTTCTTCTTTAGTTTTTCAACTTTCAATAGTTTTTCCTGTGAAATTCTTTCTTGATATCTACTGTAAGGTTTTTTACCCCTTTTTTTACAAAATCCTTGGTTATGGGAACTTTGTGGGGAATGTTCTTAAACCTTTTCAGTCCAACTTTAGTAGACCGAAGCTCACACACAGCTGAAATTGAAAGGCGTGATCTGTTGGACGTGAGAAAGTTACTAGTGTCTGAAAATCCCCACTCAACATCAGCATTACCATGTGGAAGAATTAGTATGGCTTTTACCAGTCTCGTAAATTCAGGAAATTTGTGTTCTAACAAATTTTGTAAAGAAAATATTTTCCCCAACAGTGATCAATTCTTGCTATCTTTCTGTTGTCTCCAGAATATGCTTAGTTTTCATTTGAATGTTCTCCATCCCTCTCCTCTTCACAATACCATTCTCTGATATACTCTCACATAGAGATGGACCGATACCGATCCCGAAACCGATGCATCGGCCGATATACCCAAAATCGGCATCGGTTACTATCGGCCCTGAACCAACCAATTCATTCAACCAAATCATTGAACACAAATACGTACATAATCACACATCTTACAAATTAGGACTTACCATTGACCCAGTAACGTTTAATTACCCATAGGGGCACGGAATT
>PNEQ01094507.1:0-12441 GCA_003012365.1 Medauroidea extradentata | reverse complement strand
TTATTTTCGAGGAAGTACCAAAGGAATTTTGTCATTGAAACTGTTTTTTTCGTAGCAACTTTCTGAAAAAAAAGGGGGGGGTGCTTATTGTGCGACAAATAATTGTGTGTGTGTGCGCGCGCGCGCATATACATACATATATATATATATATATATATATATATATATATATATATATATATATATATATATATATATACATACACACACATACACATGTGTGTGTGATATAAGCTGAGTATGCACTTCCAATCTAATATTAATTTCCCAAACATTTTATTTTCACTTTAATAAATTGATTTAGTATTAAAAACAGGATATTTTTACTTACAAAAATACAGCATCCGTTTTCAGTGGTACTAGCTTCAGCTAACAATAAAGTCACGAAACCGCTCCAGAGACATAATGCGAAAACTTTACGTTTGTGGTGAAGGGAGGGAAATTTCATCTCCAGGTACAATCTCTTAAAATCCTTCCTTGAGGACATTTTTATTTTTACAAAAATTTACCAACGAAAGTCACTGGAAAACTTCAAGATATTTACTATCAGTACACTGATGGACAATTCAACGAAAGAAAGGCAAGCAAATATAATTGTCGTTAATGTTTTTTTCGGTATTTTTTTACAGATCTTCGTTTCTGTATTTTATTACAGCTCCAGAATGTTCTTGTTTTTGGGAGGTCACATTAAATTTTTAAAGATATGGTCAGCTGATATTTTATATTACAAAAAGTAAATTTGCAAAATTAACATATAATTAGCCGTGTAGAATGACTTCTTTTGGGTTGAATTTTTATGGCCAACTGTTGTCATTATGTTTACACTGGTTGTTCGCCTCTACGTACGCCTCTTACAAAAACTTCGCGTACTTTACAAGAAAAAAATTAAGGTACTGAAGTATAATATCGGCAGGTAGTTCCACAGATGCTTTAAAATATGAAGTGAACTCTGTGCATAGGCTTAATTAGAGCTGTGCAGTCAACCTGTCTAGGGTTATATAATGTCCAGAAGTCATTTTCTAGGGTTGTTGTTTTTAGTTTTTCCATACTGACTGTCAAAAACGTGTAGATTTAGATTTCACTTGGAGATTTCGGCGCTTATCTACCACATTCTCTTCTCTACATTGCTACGAGCCTCCTCAGGAAAATATAGAGTATCATTGATTTATTGTTATCTTTGTCCGGCAGTTTTCTTTGGGATGCAGTGAGGACGTTTTGTCAGTCCTGATGTTTTTGCCCGGATATGTTGGCCAACATGATCTATACCTACCCATCGATATAAAAAAAATAAGATCGCAGTGGAAACACGACCTTTCTAACTCGCCTGCCGCTTTTCCTTACTTATTGCTCTCTCTTAGTCATGTTTTCTTCTGCTTTGTAAACAGCTATCCTAAACAAGTGACTGCAGATAACGAGATTCCTGTTGTCGTGACGTCGTCAGGAGCGCTTTGCTTCACGCTCCACGACACTATGTAGGCTATACCGACTTGTTCTCCTCTCCCAAAGGATTTACAGAATTAAAAAAGTATGTAGCCTCCAAACGAAAGACTGTGCACTCTCCCAAGAGTATGAAAGTACTAAATGAGACAACCATGCTACTGGTTAGTTTGAACGGCGCGCGCGTCGGTCTGCGCATACGCGAGTCGCAGAATAATATGCCGGTTCTTTATTTGTTATTGTAGTTTTTCTAATCCAACAAGACGTTTAATTATAAGTTAGCAATTCTAATGTTTTGAACTAATCTAGACTTATCTGAACTAACGTAAACTAATCTAAACTATCACAGTGGTCGGGGAAAAGAGAGGAACGTAGACCTGCGCAGTACAGATGCGCAGGGACGAATTAACGGAAATGAACACGTAATAGGAATACACTGCAAATAAAGCCCACATCTGCTTTGGACTTTAAAAAGTAAGCGGCGGAGTAGCAAAAATTGAATTTACATAACCAAGTTATTGCGTAAATACAGCCAAAAGGAACAGACTTTGAATCTTGTGTTTTTAGATCTATTGATTATGCTATATTATTCTTAGAAATATTTAGTAAAATAATGTGCAAATAATATTTGCGGAACATTTAGACGACGCTCTGCTAGTATTTACAGTTTAAAAACTTAAATTGCGAGGCAAATTACGTTTAATTTCCTTAATAATACCGTGTCTTAAATGCATTCCAGTCATTTTTGGTAACTTTATACGATTTTAGGGTAGCATTGTACCAGGGATTTTGTTTTATATAATAGATTTGTTGCATCCAACCGCTATGAAAACTTTAAGATTAAGAAATTTATTCATCTAGAACACACCCGTATTCATAAATTCTGAAATACTTAATTTGAAATTAAACTATTGTCTGATGGTACAAAGTTGCCCTGACCGGTACAAAGTTACCCCAACAAATTACTGTATATAGGTAAAGCAAGATGGCGGTTATCGGGTGGCATCATGGGAATATGACCTTTTCAACGATTGGTCAAACTCACGATTTCCACTGCCGAACTTACGCAGTAAGCGACAGTTCATTGAGTGTGCTTCGGTTTAAATCAGCGTGACTGAAGAAATTCAAGTTCTACTGCTTATTTAAGTTTTAATGCTTAAGTTTTTAATTGTGTGGACCCCTTCCTACCAGTCGCCATTGGGCAAGAGTCTTCAACTTGTATGTAGTGGATCATAGTTACCAACATGTTATTTCTGTAGGAAGGAATTGGTAGGAGTTACTGCTACTTGGAGCTGCTAGAGGGAACTTTGGTTGTTTATAAATTCTGCCTTGTTAATTACATAGTATTTGTAATGAATTTCGTAATGTATCATAGATCATTTTAATTGTATTATAGATATGAAGGGCCTGGTAGTTTTCGCGGAAATATTTTTGCCCCACTTTGTTTCAGTGACTTACGTGCGCACCTGCAGCTCAACTTCATGGCTATTGGCAGAGTGTTTTTGTGCAGAGTTGTTATTCATTTGACAGTGCCAATCAGTACACGGATAACTGCGACACATCACGTCTGTGATTTGCGGGTTTAACCTCCACACGCTGCGTGTTACGGCATCCAATCACTGACCACATAGCAGAGATGCAGGTGCGCACGTAAGGTACTGAAACAAAGTGCTGCAAATATATTTCCGCGAAAACTACCGGGCCCTACTCATATGGTATTTTTAGACAATATAATTAGTGACTCTGAATTTACGCAAAAATATTTCTTGATCAGCTTGCTTCAGTGCTTTATGTCGACATTTGTAGCTGTGCTTCGTTGTTATTGGCAGCGTTTCTTAGTGCAGACTGCAGAGGTGTTGCTTATCTGACTGTACCAATCAGAACATGGTACTGATACACCTCACGTCTGTGATTGGCGGCTAGATCTCCAAGTAATGTCACTTACTATGAAGCACGACTGCAGATGTGCGTGTAAGGCATTGAAGAACAAGTTGGCGAGAAATATTTTCGGGAAAATTCAAGGCCCCTAAATATAAATTAAGTTTTGTTACTGATTTCAATTTATTATAATGATTTCCACGATATTTAAATTTATGTTTATAGTATGACTAGTTTTTTTTTTGTAGCTTAGTTTCTAATTGCAAACGTTTCTGTAGTGTTGGCAGCACTATTTAGGGTACAGTAACAACCGTCCAAGTAAATTGGCTGTGAACTCTACAATAGTTTCTCCCTATTGGCTGTTCATTTACGTTGATTCGTGTCTGCGCATCTGTTCTACGCAGGTCTAGACCCCTGTGACAAAAACCTTGTTCAAATCCATATGTCTTGTTGGGTTATAAAAACGACAATAACAAATAATATAAACGGTATTACTCCGCGATTCGCGCATGCGTATAACGTTGCGCGCGCCGTTCAAACCATCCAGTAGCATAGTAGTCTCATCTATTACTTTCATACTCTTTGGAGAGCCCACAGCCTTTCGCCGTCCGAGAATATATAGTGGGAGAGACGCCACGCTGCGGCGAAAGTTCCCGCCCCCCCAGCCCCACTCTTACTTCACAACTCTACTAACAACCTGGACCTTCCTACTTTTCCAGTGCCATTTTTATTTTTAATGCATGTAACTGCTGAGTGGTTACACTCCTATTCTGTCGAGAGGGTTTTTACGGTACTATGCCGGTTTTTCCCTCTCTCTTCTTAGAGTATGGCTTAGCTGTAGGTACACTTAGGGAGGTAGACATGGCCCCAATTGCGGCCATGTCTACCCAATCCCTCTCTGCCACGATGCATGCCTCCTCTGCATGAAACTTCCCCCTAGTAGGCGTATGGGGCTCAGCCCTGAGACGCACTTAGTCCCACTCCTTCCCCGGGCCTCACACATAACTTAGTAGTTAGGGTAGGTTAGGAAAAAAAAAACGCTGCGGCGACTGGTAACTACGACATCCGCAGCTCGGGGCGTCAAACAAACTGGCCGTGCAAGCAAGAAAACATCTCTGGCGTAGCGCCACGACGCACGTCGTCAACCGCAGGCTTGCCAACTTAACTGATTAAGGCCGCGGTTACACGGCCGCCTGCAGTAGATAACCGAGGTTTAGTCGGCCATTTTTAAATACGTTCAGTGTAAAGCTGCCGAAGTGAACACGTTCGCGTGGTTACACGGTCGCAGTAACAATCGATTGTGTTTTGTTACGACCTTAGAGTAAATATATTACCTCTATGGTTACGACAGTAAATTGTTTTGAGGTTATGTTTGGTTTAACTAAGGTTAATTCTACTACAGGTTAGTAAGAAAATACGTTTTCTTATGGGAGAGCTTGGCACAGGGAAAATTTCTGCCACTAGTTTCGCTTCAAACGATAAGAGACCAGAAAATTACGAAACCATAGTAAAACTAAATATAAATAATAATAGAAATTATGTTAGTCATTTAATTTAATTTAATTTTAAAATGAAAATAAACCGATTTCGTGTTTTAAATTATTAACTTACTGTATCTTAAAATTCAGGAAAGCTCTATGATTGGTCAGTTTGGTGCACTAGCGATACCAGCGCTCAAGTGGCAGAAATTGTCCCTGTGCCAAACTTATAACATTAATCTTTCTAACCTGTAGTAGAATTAACCTTAGTTTAACCGTTTAACCTATGTACAAAAAGTAAACAGAGGAAAGTAGCTGGAGACACGTCAAATTCATAGAAAAGGGTGTGGTCAAATTTACGTTATATTTTTTTAACTCGTTTGTTTACATATTAAAAGTTGCGTCGGTTGCGATAAACATATAACCTTTCAAAAGCTCTACTTACCCAGTCGCAAAGCATGTAACACACTCATAAGTTGGTGCTATGTGTTATGTGGTGACAAAAATTCTGCTTGACACGAAACCTTTAAACCAATATTACACTTTATGGAACGTGGCATGGATTTTCGAAAAGTTACTTTTACCGCGAACGACCATGTGCCTGCTTCATGCATACAAGAGTACTAAAACAATTATTTTACTAATATTTATTTGCACATGATTTATAGTGTTTGGGGTTGGGTTACTGTAGTCAGAGGTGGGCACTTTATACTGAAACTAGTAATATGGTTAAGCTAAGGGTGAGGGTTACGGTTAAATGAAATATATATTAATATAATTACGATGGCTTTACTCTACATAAGTTAGTTACAAAATACTACACGGTTGTACTACATAAATTTAGGTTGGAGGGGAGCGGTGTTTTTTATATATATATATATATATATATATATATATATATATATATATATATATATATATATATAACTGTTGGTCTATTCTACGATGGCTGACCCTTGGACACCTTAGACCTCACCGTTAGCATGATGCCGGAGGCTGATGATGATTGTGTCGGCTATCGACTGACGGCGGCACGTCGTGAGTCTCGACCCAGGACCATCCTGGCGAGGTGGTGACGGCTGGAAGGCTTGAAGGAGACAAACCCCGATTCCCCCGATACATTACGTTATATTGACACACTTCAGTGCCGGTGGGGAGAATCGATGAGGCCCTTGTCTTGCAACCCCTGACCTGATTGCACTGCCGTCGTCGCTAACCCGTCCCCCAGGCGAGGCTCTTGCTAATCATAACAATATGAAACTATTTTTACTTATACGTAGCCAACAAAACATTTTAATGACTTAATTTCCGCTGCTGCAACATAACACGGGGTTGTCAGCCATATTGTGCGCAATGCTTGTTGACGTTTAACGAGCCAATCACAGCAAGGTATACAGATTGTTGTTTAGGTGAAGAACCCTTACAACGTGTTCAGTTAGAATAGGAAGCAGCAACGATATGAACTACTTCAGACACCGTGTGACCACACGTACGGCTGAGCTAGTTTCATTTAAACTAGTTCCGAGGCCCACCTAAGTCTCTGATTGTAGCGTTAATTACTGTCTTTCAGCGGCAAACTGTTCACTGACTAGCGAGCTTTCTATTTACTTCTGTTCTTTCAGACTCACATGTTTATAGTGGAATCAAATGTCATGCGACAATTTTCAACTTTCAAATAAGGTCATAATATCTTCAGTAGGAAATGTGATATTAAAATTTCATTGCAAACATTTTAAAAATGATTTTATAAATAAGAGGGCGTGGTACATAATCCAATGCTAAAAGCATTAATCTATAACTGTAGGTTTCTTGAAGCCATTTTGTGAAAAGTAAACGATAGCAATCCTAGACCACGGTCGTAGAAGAACAGGTCTGGACACTCGCCTGGAAACTTGACCCCCTTGTTGTTTGGTTGTGGTTCACCAAGTTTACGACAATGCTATAGGTTTTCGGCGCTGCAGTTAAGGCGGTCGGCTCAAACTCCGCCCACTTCCTTCCCACTATTATAAACAATTTATCAAAACGTATTTTTTATCAATGTATGAAACACTTCCTTCGCTCACAATTTTAAATCATGGCTCCAGAAACCTTTATTTACTTTATATTGTTAACAATGGAAAAAATGTGGTCGGAGTTTGAATCCGACCACTCGGATTACAGCGCCAAAAAGTACAACATTCTCGGTAACTTGAACTGCAGCAAAACAACAAGGGGGTCAACGTCAAGCAAAATACATTGGTAGATAGGCGAGTGTCCAGACCTGTTCTTCTACGACCGTGATTCAGACAATAGTTTTAGCCAACGTTTTAAACGAAATTGTTTCCAGTGTTACGAACTTCTGAGGCACAATCTCTGATGCCAGATACTCATGCATTTAACTGCGGCACAAGAGATCACGCGTAACGAATTAGTAATTCTTTATAAATATTTGCTCGTAAAGTCGGCAAATACCATTTTCTAGGATTGTCATTGAGTATTTTATCCATAGCCAATTGGGCTTCGAAAAAAGTGTAGAAATCAATTGATGTTTTCAACAATTATTTATCTACCACGCACTCTTAAGTGTCTTTATGGTACATTTATGAGACAGTTATGAACTACTTCAGGAGTATCCTGCGGTTGGTGGACAGATCTGATCGGTCACGTGCCCTGTGGTTTTGTCGACTACAATGTCTGCAACCAATCAAAGATTTTAACATGGCGGTAATTTAAATTAAATTCACATATGTAACACATTTGTTACAAAATGTGACAGCAGCAGCATAATCTTAAATACTAGTTCATTTATATTTTCATAAATTTGTTTCGTGCTACTTTAGTCGATACATGTAATGTCGTGAATTACGGCGGCGTTCTGCTGTGGATTTGTTTATATTCACGTCCCCTCCCCCCTTTCTCAGGCACAACTTGGCGTCTTTCATATAACACCAGTTGACCTGTCTGTCGAGTAAGGTTAACTGTGACTTAGTTGACCGAGTAGTCGCACTCGTCACCTGTTGGAGGTTTAAGAGTTAGTTGACACACACACATACATACATACATACATACATACACACACGTTTGATAAACGGTAACGGGAAAGACGTAAAGACGAATATAACACGGCCGTCAAACCGCTAATCGCCTTAGCGTGCAGTGTTTTCGTAGAAAGCGCTTGTCAACGGGGCTTCAAGTAATGCCCACCCTATTATCTTATTTGTGGAAAGTATGGAGTAAAGTCCACTGCAGGTTTCTATGATTTTGTTTTATGATTACGGTAGATATTTTCTTAGCTACAGCAACAAGAAGAAGTCATTTGAAGCACTTTCAAGAGCTCGGTAGTCATACTTCCAATTAGCGGATGACAATTTTACAACCATAGGGACACAATTTGAAATGTGTCTTATTTTCGTAGGTAAACACATTGGACATATTCTTAATAGTTAGACACGAGAAACAGGTTTCAATGGCACGCGACAGCATGTCTCACGCGCCATGCAGCATAGGGGAACGTGTATTGTGCGGGTTCGAAGCCTTGATAAGGGCGACACAACACGGGTATCAAGCCTCACTCTATACTCCATCCATTCTAAGGTTGCAGCTAATTCATTCAAGCGAATGACAGTTACATTTTTGCACGGCATAAATTTCATTTGAAATATTGAAAAATTACAAGATAACTGTGTTACGGCACACTCGCAGTGTTAGGAATCAAGATATAATTAAATTGCTTTGATTTATTTCGTCAGCAATTATTGTTTCTGCTGCAACCTTAGAGTGGACAGAGTATAGCCTCTAGGTGCAAGTCACTGAACTATACTACAGTTTTCTCTCATACAAGTAACCTCTGTGAGACATTCAGTGTTGACCATACCATTTTATGACGTAATATGGAAGATAAGTGTGTATTGTACACACTTATACCTTTTAAAAAAGATTCTCCGCCAATATTTACATACCTAAAACGAACAAAAAAATCACACATTTGTTCCATCTTGGGCAGCACGGAAATAAACTTTACGAATAAACAAAGGAGCTGAAATAAGTTGCCTATACACGCGTGTAAGGTTCGTTGAATGCGATTACTAAAGACATTACAATCGAGTATGTGGAACATTTGTGACGGCCGAAGCTCTTCACACCGCTCGGTAGGCGGCCACCTTAAGGATGTTCAAGTGTGATAAAATTATAGTTTTGTATTTTTTATAAAATATTGTTAGTTTTGTAGACGATACTTGTGAGTACATTATACTCTTACGAAACAATTATAGCTCTCATAGTTTTCTCATAACGGGGTGTCAAAGTCAAAATTTGTTTGTTACGCTGTCACGCAAATAGCGAATACCAACTGACGTAATTAAACAAAATAATTCACTGTGAACTTACATCCCACGAGCTGTGCAACAAAACATTACAAAACCCACAACGTAATATTTTGAATTTAAAAAAATCGCGAAGTAACAGAAAAATTGTTGAAAATTCAGCAATTTTTTAAAATACAAAAACAGTTCACAGGATTTTATTCAAAATTTTCATTTTGTAGCCCATAGTGTGTTATTTCACTGTGATTTATTTCACGTACGTCATTCAATTGGTTTTCACTATTTGCATGGCAGCAGAACATGCAAATTTTGACTTTGACGCACCGTTATGAGAGAACTACGCCAGCTAAAATTGTTTCGTGAGAGGAAACTGCACTCACAAGTATCGTCTACAAAACTAACGCTATTTCGTATAAATATAAAATTACGACTTTATCGCACTTGAACGCCCTTGAAGAACTCAACTCGCGTTACTATATGACCTAACCTCGTGACTCAGTATAAACTACTTTTGAGAACAATATGCATATCTACTTGTTGAGTTGCAGTACTGAGCAACATCGCAGGTAAAGCGTCTCAGAGGGTGAACAGAGATATATTTAGCGCTCATCAGAGTAACACGAGGAATGCTTGGACGAGGCGAACTAAACAACCTCAAGTCAATCTAACATGGGTGGCCTTTGTGTGAGGCGGTTAGTCCGACCGCTAGGGTACATCCCACACTGACCTAGCCTCCCTAGAAACATCTTGTACTCAGAGTGCTCGTGTTACAATATGCACAACTTCATATGTTGTACTGAGCACAGTTTATACTGTCTATTTTCTCCTCACTCATTTATACGGCTGTGGACACTGTTCTCTCTCTTCCTATTGGCTCAGCATATATAGACAAAAACTGTTACATAGTTTTATTAAAAGTTATTTTTTCATACGTAGTCAGACTTCTGTTCCTAGGTAAAAATATACAGATTTGGATAATTAGTTCATTAATGATAATTTTCTTGATTACATAATTACCGGACACTATTCCGTATTTGGTTTTGAAAAAGTAGTTAACGTAGTATGTGCCGTTTTTAACAAACATGTACCATAGTTTTTCTTCGATATCTACTTTCGTTTAGGATTTAAAAAAAAAAATTGTCGTAGAAGTAGTAGAAATTATGGGTCGTGTCCTTAATATGTGTCTACACATTCGTTCAGTGCAGATCTCTTTTTCCTCTTTTCCCCACACCTTGTAACAATAAGTTTCGCTTATTTTACGTTAGTTTAGATTAGTTTAAAGCATTAATAAAACTACATTCTAGTTCAAATGCCAAAAATAAATTAACTGACACTGCTTCGCGACTCGCATATGCACAGAACGATGCTCGCACATATATGTATGTATATAACATGAAAATCTACTCTTATGTCTGCAAGAAAGTGCATATAAGCTGTATGCGCAAATATTTCGTATTATGGTTAAAAACGTTTTAAATAATTTTGAAATATGTTTTCCGTATAGGTATAAACCTTCCATAACATTTAGGTATTTATTTTGTACATTGCACAGACTGTGTGTTGAGGAGGTAGACCGGGGGGGGGGGGGGGTTGAGCTCAGCTAATACATTCCAATGCAATGTGCGGTGCACGCTGCCACATGATAATAAATAGTGGTTATAGCAGACAAGTTGTGACGTCTGGGGCAGTGAGTAAGATCTCAGGCGGGTTATGTTTAGTAACCTGCTGGGGTAAGGTAAGTTTACTTAGTCACGTGATCAGGTATACTTGTCCACCAGGCTCATGTCTAGAAGCTTGCAGGGTCTCCCGACTTACCGAGCGCTTGGGAAATATCAACACGTATTACCGTTCCAACATTTCAAGCTGAGATTTTCCTTTACTAATGATAACCTTGTGACTTAGTATAACCGCCTATTGATATTTTTTTTTTGTGGCGAAATGTGATAGAAAAAAAGGGGGGGTGGTAGATATGTTCTCATTTCGTAAGTGCAGTCCTATGTTTTCAGTTTGTTGCATGGGAAAGGGCATTATGTAATCATAATTACAGGAAATGCTAATAAATTAATTAGAATTAACAATTTTTAAATTTTCTGATACTATTTTATTCCAGTTTTAAATAGTTCGCATGGCGCCAGTGACTCCCCAGCTCTCTATGTATTTTTTTTAATCACAGGATGTTATACTGGTGTGACGCCGGCGGTAAAAACAGGCAAGAAACCAGTGAGAAAGCGAGTGGCACGCGCGTGTTATATTTTTTCTCCTCGGCATGACTTGTGTCGGTGTTGCGCGCGCAGGGGTACTTGTGCCGCCTCGTCCGCATGTCGCACGCACGCACATGTGTGTGTGTGAGGACCTCTGACCTCTGGCCCGACTAGCACAACGTGAGTCGTGTGCCCCCTCTCCTAGCTTCATTATGTAGTTGGTCCCCTGACCCGACCACAGCATCCTCTACTGCAGCCGGAAGAGGAGACACGAGTCCCCCCTCATATAGGGTAGAAGGAGGAAGAGGGGTAGAAACAAGGATTGCACCCTTTCCTATCCCAACCCACAACACATGTGCCATGTTATATTTTCCTCCTGGGATTTCTTCCCTCGTGGATATACGCCGCGCCCATGATCTAGGTTGGTACAGGCGATTCACGGTCAACTTATAACCTCCCTCGGTTATTTGAATAGAGAATATATACACGTTAATTCTAATCACTGTTCTAGTAGGTGTTACTAGTAGCGAAATAATAATAACGGAATTTCTTTATTTTCTGGATACTTTGGAAACCCGTGTTTAGCTAGTCAGTCCCACGCCTCTCTCGACGGCTGCAACTAGTGTCTCCACAACTATTTCCCGGACGACGCGAATACCCGCGCTGGGACACAACCCCCTCTAGTGTTACCCACGACAAGAGTCCCGCAAACCAATACGCGGACCCCGCGAATTCCCGCGGCTCCGGACACAACCACCTCTCGTGGTGTCCGAACAGTGAGTCTCACAAACAAATACTCGGACCCCGCGAATTCCCGCGGCTCGGGACACAACCACCTCTTGTGGTGTCCGCGGCACGAGTCCTCAAACCAACTTAACCGACGCACTCGCGGCACTTTCCCTAAAACTCTCCCCATTTACTCCCAGCCAATCACAAGCTCTGTGGACGACTGACATAACTAAACATGGTGTTTCCTCCGCACCGGTTTAATACATATTGTTGCGTGCCATGTTCCTGGAGGCCAGTGGTCGGCGGCTGTTTCGTAACACCTTGAGGGCTGGCCGATGACTCAAAGCCCGGGTGGCTCATAGTGGGAAACCCGCCTAACCTACGTCATAGATACCTGTCCCAACTGCGTCTTAACCC
>PNEQ01094506.1:0-12442 GCA_003012365.1 Medauroidea extradentata | reverse complement strand
GATTTGCCCTGCTGGTAGCTTAGGACTGGTCTGAATTGCCTGACACTACTGGTAGTGATAACAGCAAAAATACAATCACGTAAACACCACTATTCATTAATAATATAAATATTTCATTTGTTTACTATCCTCAGACGTTGTTGCATTTCCCGACTAAGCTAAATCAATTATTCTGATAAATGTGATTCCTTTTTTTTTTCTCTATTTTGATTATTCTTAACAGAAATAAATCAAACATAAATTAATCACTTAAATTGTCTATGCATTGTTAATCCGTATCGTATCTGGTAACCTGGTTCCACCATCTTGTACATCACGGAAACACTACGACTGAAACATGGTCTAAGAAACCACATGTGTATATATTTGTACAGTCCATCAGAGTTACACTATATATATATATATTACAGTCTTATTCCCTAACACCCGTACCACTGTCTCTGTCTCAGATTTGTGGGTCCATGAATAAAGAATAAAACAGACAAAAGTAAGTTGATGCACAAGCTATAAGAGCACCAGAATTTTGAAGAAGAGAATCATGCACATGCAAATATACATAGCATTGATGTGGCTGTTTACGATGCAATGTTCGTGTTAGCCACACTGACATTCCCAGAAACATATGGTGCTCTTGCATTTAAATTACTGGAGCATCTTACCAGTAGTACAAAAGCTGAGAAGTCCACTTGTTGTTTGACACATATTATTCTCCAAGAATAAGGTTTGTGAACACAAGAGGCGAACTACTATAACAACTAGTGACATTATAGTAATAGGCATAGATCAGAAAACTCAAAGAAAAGTAAATGATGCACTTTGAAATGCTAAGTTCAAAACTTCACTTATTAACTTTCTATGCAAGGAGTGAAAGAGCCAGAAGTATGCTTCACTTCGAAAAGGCAAAATATTTGTTGTAGGAGCAGAGAGGTCGTGCTAAAATACACAAATGAGAATAGAAGCATTGCAGTAGCATAAGTTTCTGATCTTGCTTGCCATCATCAAGAAGCAGATACCAGGATTATGTTGCACATACAATTTATGTCACATTCTAGAGATCAAACGACGAACATCTTGGTGAGAGCAAATGACACTGATGTGCTGGTTTTGTTAATTTATCATCAACAGCATTTCCTAGATTCAAAGGTTTGGTTGGATTGCGGTGTGTCTTCCTACAACAGCAGGAGAATTATATACGTTACTCGCATCACAAAGGAACTTGGATATGATATTGTAGAGGTCTTGCCTGGCTACCAAGCTTTCACAGAAAGTGATTTTATAGCTGCATTTGCTAAAAAGGGGAAAGTTAACCCGTTTAATATTATGAAAAAATATCATGAATCCCAATAAATGTTTCAGTTTTCTAGCTGCTTCACTATTTTTAACCAAAAAACTGACATCTGGGTTAGAGAAATTTGTATGTGCAACATATGTTATCCTGAATACTCCTCAGTGGCAGAAGTACAATACAGTCTATTCATGAAGAAAACAACACCAAAAATAAGGGCCAAACAATCCTCCAAATTTACAGGGATAGACCCAACAGTGTTGCCTCCATTTAAACCTGCTTTGATCCAGAAGATTGAAAGATGCAACGCAGTGTCGTGGATATGGAAAAAAATCAGTCTGCACCAAACCTGACGAGGGGCTTAATCTAACTGAACATGTCTGGTACCTGGAAAAAAGCTAATATAGTATACAGTGGTACAATAGTCAAGCATTTTCAGAAAATCTGAACGTCACAGTCACAAAAGAGTATAGTGGGAGTGAAGGGGAAGAGTGTAATAGTGGAAGTTATAATACTAGTTCCAGTGAGTGTGAAGAACACTCTGAATAAAAATTTTTTTCTTGGAATGTTTGAAATGCAGTTTGAAAAACTTCGGAATCAACCATTCTTTAGAATGTGTTCATGTACAGAGATATCGCTTCTAACAATTTAAGTTATTGAATGAACCCTATGCAACTATATATTTTCTTAAACCTTATTAAATTATAAAATATTATTTTACTCCAGAGAAATTTTTCGAAAGCCTTTTATTTTTTGAGTAATTAATGGTCAAACTTTGAACAAAACCAAATGGAATACTAATTTTCATGTTCAAACTAAATTATCATTTAATGTAATGCATTTATCAGAAAAAGTGTATGGATATAAATTATTTGCTATTAAATTTTTAACATTTTGAAAAAAAAAATCAACCATCGCAGTAGAAGGAAAATGGCGGATCGGGCACAGGGGCTGGGGACTGAGGGTGAGAGGGTGACCTTGACCTTTGACCCCATGACCTTGACCTTTGACCCTGTGACTGTGACCTTGACCTTTGACCCCTGTAACCCGAGACCCCGATTCCATCTTGTTTCCGGCCGCCATCTTGTTTCCAGCCGCCATCTTGAATGACGTCAAATTCGACAAAATTAAAAAATTCCAAAAAGTTAAAAAACTACGCCATCATGTTTTCCATCGCAATCTTGGAGGTTTCTTCCGAGTCTTCCGAAAATTTCTTGATTTTGCATTCCGTCTCAACCCCACACACATTTAAAAAATTAATCAAATAAAAATAAAATCTTTTAAAATATTTTATATAACAATTATTTAGTTAAAAAAAATACATCGGGTATACTCGGAAATGCACGTTAACCTTCGGCAATCTTCGGCCATGCTCGGCAACCTTAGGCTCGACCTTGAAGTTATTGCTAATGCTGCCATATTGGATAATCGATTATTTAATTCAAGTGTTGTATTATATGTAAGGTTCACACGCTAAGCAATACATGTGTATACATAATCCCTAATATTTTTAATAACTAAAAATGTAAAATCAATCTGTTGTACCTGTTTGAACCTGTCCCAGCTCACATCCCCCATCTTTCCCCTCTTCACCATCATTACTGCTGCACCTGTCAGTACCTATCCCAGCATCTCTTCATGCATCACATTACCTTGAACAGTCATTGCACTTCCCCCTCCTCCCCCCTCTCCATCACCAGAGTTGCTGTACCTGTTTGAACTTGTCCCAGCTCACTTCTCCCCCTTCCTTTACCCTCTTCGCCATCATTACTGCTGCACCTATCAGAACCTGTCCCAGCATCTCTTCATGCATCACATTACCTTGAACTGTCATTGCACTTCTCCCTCCTTTCCCCTCTCCATCACCAGAGCTGCTGTACCTGTTTGAACCTGTCCCAGCTCACTTCTCCCCCCTCCTTTCCCCTATTCACAATCATTACTGCTGCACCTGTCAGAACCTGTCTCAGCATCTTTTCATGCATCACATGACCTTGAACCATCATTGCACTTCCCCCTCCTTTCCCCTCTTCGCCTACATTACTGCTGCACCTGTTAGAACCTGTCACAGCTTCTCTTCCTACATCACATGACCTTGAACTGACATTGAACTTCCCCCTCCTTTCGCCTCTCCTTCAACAGAACTGCTGCACGTGTTTGAACCTGTCACAGCTCACTTTCCCCCTCCTTTCCCCTCTTCCCTGCCATTACTGCTACACCTGTCAGAACCTGTCACAGATTCTCTTCCTGCATCACATGACCTTGAACTGTCATTGCACCTCCCCCTCATTTCCCCTCTCCATCATTGCCAGTCAAGTCACAACCTGTCCCAGCTTCTCTTTCTGCATATACTGGAGTATAAAAAGCTACTTGAGCCATGTGTTTATCATGTTGCCGACCATCATAGACACCTACTGCAGTTCTCATCATGTTTTAGTTAGACTTTTATCATTAAGTCTGCTCAAATGTTTTCATAATGTTCCACTGATGGCTCAAATTAATTTTTAAACCTGTGTATACCTTTTTAGTAACCTTTCAATTATTTGGTTTTACAGATTTACATGTACTAGACTTCTGAAAATGTATACATATTTTTCCCCTGTACTTATTCTGTGAGTCTATTTCACATGTTTTTGTTTAATTTCCTAACATTTATACAGTTACTCGGTACAGTAATAATAAGCCTTGAACAGTTTCGCAATGTAGTCTTGGTGGTGTCTCGTGACTTCTGCAGTAGTCTTATAGTAGCTGCTAGCAGTATACCACACGTCTCTTCTTGGCAGTCTACTAGCAATGTAGCTGTTGCATTAGTTACTAGACTTTGCCAGTTAATTATGTCGTTTCAGCTTTTTGTACTCAATTTTTCGCCGTAGCCAGGTTGTAAGTCACAGTCGGGAGAGAAAAAATTTTCAACACATTAATAACATTCAGTACATTTGTTAGGGAAATAGTATGCTACAGTGACAAATTTAATATACATAGTCTAATGAACATGACGTAACTTTTAGTCAGTGTATCCATATGGTAGAGAGTTTAATACATCTTAGCACATGCATAGTTTGTCGTCTAGACAAATAAGCATCAGTTTTTTTGCTACACTTGGAATATAGCTGCTTTTTCCATGATTTTATGCTATGTACAGTTACTTGCATAACGTTCTCTCTCTCTTCAAAGCTCTGATGTAGTCCTGGAAGGTAATTTTCTTTTTGATCACAAATTTCTGAATTCCTTTAACCTTTTTCTATACACTCTCGCAGAAACACCTGTAGGCATACATTTTCGCATGCAGTCCTACAAACTCAGTCATATGCACACCGTTACATTTGTCTTTGAATTTGCGTATAACCTTTTTGTTTTTAGGCGAGTAGCATGAATATGCCGAAGTATCGAATTCATTCTGTATAGTTAAAATCGAAGTAGTTCTAGTACTAGATTTCACTGAGTACACGAGAATATAATGTAGGTAGCTGTAAGCACACACACAAGAGCGCAATGAAGTTGTCTGACCTTGTCAAAGTCAAGAGAGAGGGTACAGGGTGCAATGTCACATGACACTGCCTTCGTGACTTTCTGACACCTGCATGCTGTCGGTAACATCCGCCCACGTGCATACTGCTGCGATGTGCGAGACGTCCGTGTAGGAAGCGCAGGACAAGCACTCTCGCATGTCACTGTCGCGTGGAGCAACCTGACTCGACTCTGGACTCTAGGCTCTGGAATCTGGACTCAGGACTCTGGACTCTGCTTGCACACCTGTGCGGTGTCTGGTAACATCCGGCCTCGCTGCTGGACTGAGTCTGGGAAGTACACAGCTGTCCATTTCTCCAAGGCACAGTCTATGTATGTATCCGATGTATGCAAAGAAAAACACTGTTCTGACGAGAACAATAGCAAAGCCTATTATATGTACTACCACACCCTACCTCGTTGCAGCCCAGTGGCAGAATATACCTACCCTTCTATTACATTTATGTCTTATGAAAAATTATGTCACTACTACCATGATAACTCAGTGGTAGCATGTTTTTAATTTAATTTAACGGTCCGGGGATCGAATCTCTGTCAGGGCACGATTGTTTTTTATCGGAACTATAATTTTTTTGCTGAATTCAAAGCGTGCACATACAAGACTTTTACCAGTACGAAATTGTAGTATCATATTTGCAGACTCTACAGCTATCAAAAATAATTGTATTTCAATGTGTTAAAATAAGGTGATGCGAGAGTTGCACGCGCGGACTTGTAATATGGAGATCGTGGGATCAAATACCAGTACATTCACACCGATATTTTTGTTTACCAAATTTATTCCGAAATCACTCAAGAACATTGCTTTACATAACTTCTGAATATGTGTAATTACTTTCTTGTTTTCCTGTTTGCTTGTTTGTTTGATTGATTTGTTCCATCCCTGATCACATCGAGATGGGCAAAGTGTAAAAAAAAAATACACATCTACTGTATAACCTATCTACTTATAATCATTTATTCATATATAAGTTGACTAAACATACTTAAACTCATGTCCACTGCTTGACGCATAGACACAAATACTCTCTTACCTCCACATGGAACTATGTACACACATTCCGAATACATCACCGGAAGCACAGCACATAGCACATCACAATGTCTCAGTGAGCGACACCACATGCATTTCCCTTTCGGATTAACACTAGTGTTTTCTCAAACTTAACAAGAAAACTACTTACTATAGTATTATAGCTACACATAAAATCGTAGACGCGTTTCTTTATTATTCCATGCTTTTAAATTCATATTGCAGTTATGTATACGCGACACGGAAACAGTAAACAAGCATAGATATAGATTGTTAACCCTGTAGTTAATTTTTATCACTGGATGATCCCATCCATTATAGACTTTCTCTTTTTATCTGCAACAGATATCATATACGATGCGCAACATGAATGTAAAATACATTACATACTAATAAGCGGGAACTAATAGTTTTACGTGTAAAGCTTTTTCTCTCCATTCACTTTCATACACAGCATGTAAATTAGAAATTAATTTGAATATTTCATACCTTCAAGAGTTTCTTCTGTACCCATTCCAACTCTAATACATCTTAATTTCCTTTAAAGTTCATATCTCAGTCCGACTTGAACCCAACCATTCTAAATCATATCAATTCTTCCAGCGATAATGTAATCGATGTTGAGCACCGACCAAAATCTCTCACTCACCCTAATGTTTCCATAAGTAAAGAAAATATATAAACCTTATTTCATTAATTAACACGACGTCTAACTTATATACAGAACTAGCATTTCTACATTACTCGTCTTAACTATAAATGCCCCCCTTCTTCCTACCCTACACGCACTTATCGTAGTCGGACTTATAACCTAACTATGAAGAAAATAATCACATTAGCCCGCGTAGAAACAAATATTACAGTTCTTCCAAAAACATTGAATGATTCGATCAGTAATTTTTTTATTCAAATACTACAGCTATTCATATTTTACTTTACATGAGTACATCATAATTCATAACATTCAAAATTACAACTGTTCATAAAAAGAACATTTAAAAAGATGAACCTAAAGTTTGCTAAAACAGTGTATATAGGTAAGCATCCCATCGAACCCAGGTTCAGTAGGGCGCGAGATGTCGGTACACTGACAACTGCTAACAGCAAGTTACACCACACGCAAGGCTACACAGTGATTCGCAATGGCGGACATCATTCTTTATGTAACATAGCGAGCTGAATTTGTATACCAAATATAAAAACTAGAATTTATTTGCTACCTTCCGTATTTGTCAGGTCTGTTTGTACCTCGGAGAGAAGTTTCGCGCAGAGTATTGTTTTACAAAACTAATCTTTGTCAAGTATATTCTGTTAGGAGTCGGTTTGTACGAGTTACCTTGTAAGAGTTACAGCCAAATTACTTCAGATCTTTCCATCTCACTCTTCACATATATCATTTCAGTCGAACTTTAAGCTCACTAACCAAAAGAAATTAAAAACTTTCATGTACTTATTGATACAATGTTTAACCTACACATAGGACGAGTCCTTCAGTAACATCACATCAACTAAAAATGCACCTCTTTTTCTACCCTATACATACCTAATCAAGTCAAACATTCGCTTAAATAACTAAAATTATAAGTTTACACATACCTGGTAATAATAATCTCAATGTAAAAACTGACTATGCAACCACAGTTCTATTCACCTGATATCGTGTACATGATTAAATTTTTCCAATATTTTCTGCAAACATGTTAAAACCTACCATTAATGAAAAAATCTATATCATACAGAACCGATCCATACATACCAGAGTTGGATTTTTAACTAATTTAATAGACCCTATACAAAAAATACATAAAACTACCAAAGTCGAGTTACTCCTATCAAATCTCACAAGAAATTTCTTTTTCCTATTCACATCTAACATCAATAAAATTATTAACTATCTCATACGTTATAAAATATTTCACTTCTCCGATGTCGTTTCTTAATCTCAAGCTCATCTCTCTTGCTTTTAACTTACCCTTTTATATTAACATTCTTATTCATATTTTTTTATTATATACTTGTTCACCTTCCATACTTGTTCTCAATTTGAACAATGATAAAATAAAATACGAAGCGTCAAAGATCACTACCATAAAAGATTTACCACTCCAAATCTTGTCGAACTAACATAACTTCTGAGTAGTTATCAGTAGACTTAGACACAATACCTATCTATTACATCGTCTTCAGTCTTTTCTGTAACCACCAAGCCCTACCAGTCAAATATTACTTACTATCTATCTATCCTACTGTAAATTGCTACCTAGCACCACTCAGACCATAGCCCAGCATCACTTGTAACATTCGATTTACAAACTACCAACTAAATTGTCAAGTAAGATCAAACCTACAATCAAATTATCATTTTAGATTTGTATGCATCAAAATAAAACCATACATCCGAAAGCAATTTTATCTTCCACACGAATCATACCTTACAATATTATCTCAGCATTCATTAACCAACCGAGGCAGATCACATAGTAAACCATTCTATACTGTACGTTAAGTCAATATCAACAGATATTTCCAAATAATATACAAACTGCACTATTCAATCATATAACTTAACACTACCAAAATCCGTCCCTGCTATATCAATTATCAGTAACTGAATCATTCTGTATACGTTATCAACTCCAGTACATACATGCCAGACAAAACATAGCTGATATTAATTCTTCGCTATTCTTTTTTAAGACTTACTAATCTACAGGTCGTACTCATCCATCAAACGAAACCAATTATCATCTAGACAGACTACTTACTTGTACTTCACCAGACATACTACTCTGTCAGGTAATACACACAAGACACCATTGGAACATACTATTGAAACTAATGTAAAAAAACCAATGAAATATATCTTCAACCAAACCAATCTCCATGTAAAATTTGACCATTAATTTCCGAAGTCATTTAATTACTATGAACGTAACTATTTTCGTACCTGAATTCCTGTCATGACTAGACTATAACGATAAATAAATAAATAAATAAATATATAAATATAGTATATCACTGGGTATTGTTCTTTTTTTAATTTCGGTCATAATCATTTTCCACAATGCGCATCATTCCATGACAGGATCATTACACTAACTAATTAAAATCAGTGCGGTCATAGCTATCGATAATATCGTAACGTGAGTCACTTATGTCAGTTAAGCTACACAAATAATGTTTGGTCCTGCACATCAACATTATCTCCTTTTGTTACTCTCCTGAGACACCATATCATTCATAATTACTCGGATAATATCTAATTATACATACCATGCTTATCTGTTATAGAGTACATTAAGAAATTAATGTTATTAATTAAGCACAGACATACAGACTTTTAATATATTCACACTGAAGTAATCTCCAATAAAATAAAACATTGAGTTCATCAATTTATACCATCTTATTCCCTTGACAGCTAACATACAATTAAGTTAGTGCTACTTCTCAACATTTCATAAAAACTGTCACTCATATTGTACCGGTAGTACAGTACTCCAGACCACACACCCCTTACGAATTTTAGAAAATTGTGTACTAAATTCATTCTCGTTTACAGAATAGTTATAAATCAAGCACAATATTTTTGTGATTTTAACTTACAGCAAGACATCATATGTTTATTTGAAACGTTACTTTCGAGAGCGAGCCTGTAGTTTTCTAAAAACTGCATTTTGTAGGATGCTCACATATATGGTGCTCTGTGACGAAAGTTATCAGCATCATTTCATTTTACAACTATGTAGATTTCGTTTGTTTTCAGCACACCCACAACGTGATTATGTACGCCCAAATAAATTTTATGTTCATCTATCGTATATATTTTAGTGAATGATATTTTAGCTATACTCATTGTACCTGTATTCTTAACATTTATCACTGGCGAAACACGGAAGAATCTATCATAAGAACAAACACCAAGACTAAGAAGAAGAATAAAATAAAATCAGCTATTCACCACTTCCTTTGTCAAACCTAAAGTTTCAACACAATAAATTTTGAAACATTAATTTTAATAAACCAGTTTCGTCCATACTTATCACCATTATTTTCGTATTTTTAAACATTCAAAACCGAGTCTCTCGTTACTTCTTAAAATTGCTTGCTTGGCATTTTCGTATTTAAGTTATAATCCATTTATTTAAAGTGCAGTCTTAAGCGAACGAGGTTTTATTAATTCTTAAATTAATAGTTGTACGGGAAAATAAATGATGAACCCAGCTGACTATTGACTGATATATTTCAAATTTATTTCAGTCATGAAGAAAACATATAAAATAATCGTATTACAATAAACATATTCTACAGCCATCTATGTTGTAGTGTCCTTTGAAGTACAGATTCTGATGTGAACCTTTAATCCTTGTTTATTCGCATATATTGCACTACAGTTGTTACATGAGTAAGGCTTGTAGGCGATACCGAACTTGCAGGTGCTTTCTTCATGTATTCGTTGAGAACAGATTCGAGAGAACAGTTTACCGCAGTACTTGCATTCACACCCCTATGAACGAGAAACCTTTCCTTGGCATGTTTTTCTGTGGCAAGTCAAGATATCATTGCGAGTAAACACTTCATCACAGTTATCACACAGGTATGTATTGTACGATACACTAAACATACAGTGACTTTGTTCATGACGACGAGCACTTGAGTGTGTACTAAATGAATTCCCACAGTAGCAACACTGTTTCAGAGAAGTATGCATATGATTTCCAGATAACGCTTCCGGCTGAATGGTAGCCAATGATATAGATGTCAAGTCTTCGATCTCCGATGACATCTTCGTAACGTTACAGTTTTACCCAATAAGTACCTATAAATGAAGATGCCGATCTGTTTTCCAGCACGTCTATCGACTAACTGAGCTCCTTTTTACATAGACAGTTCTTAAATACCACAAATCATTCTATGCTAGCTACTTCGATGAATCTCATGTACCAAGCTAGAAGCTGGACAGCAGATATGCTGATGTCGTTAAAAGCACTGGTGATAGGCTGTAATCAAACCTAATTCTGCTAGTCGTCGTGAGGGGGCTTGATGGATGAATGGTCAGACCATTCGTCACCCTAGATTTTCGCATGCATGTATCGTGTCGGTCGAAGAAGTTGGTCGGTGGGTTTACTCGGAGATCTCACGTATTTCACCGACTTTCAATCCGTCGCTGCTCAGTACATCATGTTACACTTCACCAGTGCTAAAAGATCGTGACGCTGAGCGCTGTCCAAATCTCTTACGCACTCTTTAGTCTCCGTTCAACATGAGAAGTAATAGTTTCTTCGTCAATATTAAGACACACTAACCTACAGTAGTTTAAGATTACATTTTCTTTATTGGACGAGTTAACTAAAATTCCATTGAAATACAGTATCATCCAGAGTTAGCTACGTCTTGTAAGCTGCTATAACTCGCATACGCAAAACACTATTCATGGAGCGCAGTCGAATATAGCTGTATCCTGCTGTAGGTAAGTAGATATCGTATCTCATAAACTGTTCTGTGAACATAATGAAAGCTAATCACTTTGTACGGTTACGAGAGCTAGGTTTCGTTTATAGAAAGCTACTGTTGGTTTGACTTTTTTAACTATCACTATACATTCCATAAAAACTCGTCTGCGTGAGTTAAGAATGTTTCGTAAGTCCCTTTCGATACTCAGTACCATATTGCAACAATGTAGTCAGTAAAACGATCAATGTACGGTGCGATGAAACATTTATTGTTATTATTTCAGCCCAGAGCACCCACATCCCTCTATATGCTCGACGATTCTACCAGTCATAATATAATCACAGTTCGGTTTGTGCTAACCTGAAATAAGCAAGTAAAGCTACTCTCAGCACAATCTCACATGTGTACACTAGTAAGTAACAAAGTAAGTAAAAAAACTATACCTCTTTTTATATTCACAACTAAATACATTTGTCATACGCGATTGTCGTGGTATCTGTTTTGAATGTAACCTAATAGTCATGGGTTCGAACCCCTGCCAGGACAATATTATTTTTCTCATCTTCGTTCGAACGAAAAACAAATCTTCGGTATATTTATATATACACGAAGGAAGGTATCCAACTAATAGATTTTTTTCCCAACGGAAAAAAAAGAGAAACACTCGTGACAGGAATACATGTATTACATAGTAATAAGAAAAATATACATATATACATGCTTGCATATACTACGCTATATATATATATATATATATATATATATATATATATATATATATATATATATACACACTTATGCTTACACATTTATGCATACATATGCTTGCATATATACATATATATATAAACTACTTAAGAGTATTCCTTTCAAGAGTGTTTATCTTTTTTTTCTGATGGGAAAAAAACCTATTAGTTGGATACCTTCCTTCGTGTATATGTAAATGTACCGAAGATTAGTTTTTCGTTCGAACGAAGATGAGAAAAATAATATTGTCCTGGCAGGGGTTCGAACCCATGACTATTAGGTTACATTCCAAACTGAGCTACCGCGACAATCGCGTATGACAAGTGTATTTAGTTGTGAATATAAAAAGAGGTATAGTTTTTTTACTCACTTTGTTACTTACTAGTGTACACATGTGA
>PNEQ01094505.1:0-12440 GCA_003012365.1 Medauroidea extradentata | reverse complement strand
GCTTGTGACACGTCTGACCCTGGTTTTCAAATTCTCAATGACGATGAAATTGTTGTAAGTGTGAGAGAAGATGTTGAAGTGGAAGTGGAAGAAGAACTTTCTGCTGATGTTGAAGTAGACGCTGGACCATCAGCTAGTGAAGCATTTGCCGGCCTCGAGACTGCTTTGAAGTGGATGGAGCGTCAGCCCGAGTGTGACCGCTTGCAACTGCTCACCGTCAAGCGAATGCGTGACCTGGCTGCCCGAAAACGGTTGAAGACCGCAAAACAGCTTACATTGACGGAGATGTTTACAAAACAATGATTTTTATTTCTAAACTTGTACCTGTACATGTTATTTATACGTATTTAAAACATGGGAAAATAGTGCAATATCAAAACGTAGCTTTTATTCTCTCCAAAGGCAATTTTTTAAAAAAATTTCCGATTATCCGAATATTTGATTATCCGAACGGGTCCCGGTCCCCATTAATTCGGATAATTGGAGTTCTACTGTAACAGTATAAAATTTTAGTAGAAATACATAAAACCTATACCTACTAACTACTATTAGCATTGTTATAAGTGTGCATTCTAATTATAAATACTGTATTTATAACATTATATGGTGTTCAAGGTTAATAAAAACACAAAAATAAAGTCTAGATATTGTATCTTTTTTTCACTCATCTACATTTCATTATTCCCCCACCAAAAAAAAACGGCCAGCGCCCTTTCTAATCCGGCACCCGGGGCAGTCTACCCCCCCCCCCATGACCCCCTTGATCCGTCTCGTCACGTGTCTAGTACAAACTATTGTGTTTTTTTATGTTGTTAAGTTTCCACCCCAACTACAAGTAGTGACGCTGCGGTTGACTCAGTGGCTAGAGAACTTGCCTCCCAACAAAGCGATCTGGGTTCCCGAGGGGTCACCTCGGATGTTCGCATGCCGGACGATGCCGTAGATCGGGGGTTTTCTTGAATATCTCCCGTTTCCTCCACCCCTTCATTCCGGCGCGGCTACATAATCACCTCATGCCACCTCTTATCAGCGCGTACCCAAAAGATAACGCGAACCTTTCAGGTTCCTTGGGGAGTTATTTTACACAATATTATCGAGTGAGTTTCCGGATAAAGTGCCGTATTTTTTACTCGTAATTTAATAAACAATTTTCCCTTAATTCTCTGTATTTAATATACGTTTACTATAAATAGGGACCAGCAAAAATAGCGTTATTTATTTCGCCAAAGACTAAGGTTTCACTACACTGTACATATCATAACATAACCTAAGATTGTATTGGCAACGATCTTGTATGTGATGTTACTGTCGTGTGTCACTGGTTCATAGGAGGTTGGCCACTCTTCACATGCAACTATTGCTGGCCAGAAGCATTCTCCGCGGCTTTCTGCGACATTTTCGGCCAACGGAAGACGTCATACGAGCCTACAGGCATTTAAAGTCTATAAGGCTGCTGACACAGAATAACGCGAACTATGCATGTCTCTAACTATTAATAGTGGTCGAAATGTACTTTCTTCCAACACCGCCCTTAGTGAAGGACACAGAAAGAACGGCCTAGGACCACGATTGAATATAATTACCTGCTATTTTCACCGACGTAGCACAGTGGAAGTTCAGAAGAAGTAAAACGGGCCTTTATTTGCACCAATGGTTACAGTTGAAACATAATTAGAGATTATTGTATATCGCGAAAATTGTTTGTGCCAACATACCCTTGAATACGCTGTAGTTTCTTGCAACACGGACGATTGGGCGATACACGTGTGCCACAACGTAGTTGTCTGCAGATCAAAAACATGTATAGGCCATTCACAATAAAGTGAACACTGCATAAAGTTTTCTATCAGCGATTTTGAATGCATCTTAACTATTTTCAGCGTGGAAACTGTCATGTAACTAAAAACCAGCGTAATCGTTTCAAAAGTTAACAATGATTAGCCTAATAAAACATAGTCTTATTTAATTACATGTTCTGCTGAGTGCTCAGTCAAATGGGGTAACAGATCCACGTACAGGTGCTTTCCATAAGCTGAACGTGCGTTGAAACCCAGCAAACAGTCGAGTTTTCCCGCGATAAACCATCATCTCTAAACATAATGTACCATTAGGTTTTTTTTTATCTGCGGCTGGAAATGCGCGAACAAATCAAATGTACTTGCACCGAAGTATTTGAAAGGCGCATATTTACAAACATTTTGCACCCCTCACGCGTGGCCTCTTGCACTTATGTTAGTGCGTATTATAATTGGTCGAAGCTATGCAGAACTGAACCAATCCACAAAGTAATATATTTTGAGATAATCATTCCAAATAGAAGAAGGTAGGAAGTATATCCTAGAAAAAAACAAGTATTAAATAATAATATTTGAATAAAAAGAAGAGGCCAGAAAAAGTTGTTTCTACAAGGTTTATATGGACACGGTAGGTTTTAACCTTGAATATCTCAGCTTCAATAATTGGGTTGGTTCCTTTCTGCATAACTCCATCCACTGCAGCGCAACCAGACGTAACACGCAGGTGCAAATTTCACGTAGCACTCACGAAAATGGGTATTTAATCGGCACCCAGCCCCGCGCAGGGAGGTACAAGTCATTGTGGGCGTTGATGGATCGTCTCACGAGGGGCAGGTGCTGCCTTTGTCCTCGCTAGCCGGCTAAATGTCAAGGTCGTGAGGACCCCGCGGGACATCCTCGCGCACGCTCCTCCCCGACGTACGTTCGCTCCTCGTCTTCGCCGTTCAAGGACTACACACGCTACGACCTCTGACCCTCTTGCACGTGACCCGGTGCTTCTCGTACGCCTTGACTCGCGGCTGTCGACGTCCACGCCCGCGCAACCTGCTGCTGTCGTAACCGCCGCGGCTGGAGAAACCGGCCCATGGCCTGGTTCGGCCCCCGAGACTCCGAGCAAGAAAGGTCAGCTCCTCTGACACCAGTCCGGCGCCAGCTGTGCACCTTGCACCTGGTGCACGACCGCCGATTCCTCATACGCCCCCGGAGGCAGTGCCGTCGCGAGACCGAAAGCCGAAACTTCCATAACTGCATGCAAAATTCGCGTTATTTTCTGACAGCTAACTAGACTCCAAGTGACTTCAATGAAATTATGGAAAATTACGGTCAAACATCCGTAAACTGACAATACGACACACATTTCAGTAAACAAAAATTACGGAAACCACTTCCGTCAAATTACAGCACTTTACTGTAAATATATCCGTGAATTTACGGAAATTTTTAACAGTGTACTATCCTGAAAAAATTTGCCAACAGGGTGACAGCCATTTAAACAAAAATTTCCATACAGATGATTGAAATCTGCTCTTGTTTGGACTTCAAAAAAATTATATCGAAATCTGCAGAAACAATGAGCGTGGCTTTAAGGCGAGGTCTGACCATGCGTGTTGAATTATTTCATTTTTCCCCCCATTTTTATAAATTTTGAGGCTAAAAGTGTGAACTTTGCGATTATAGCGTGAATTCTGTTTACCTAGCGCTACAATATAAGCCCCGCAGTTGAACTAGTAACATATGTTTATGCTGCAATCAGTCAAGCAAATTAAGAATACAAAAAATTGTTCTACCGATTGTGGCCTAAATATACGTTAAAAGTTCAGTTGTTATGTTTATTTCTGTAATGTAAGAACAATATAACTCACGCTACAGTCGCAAATGTCACACTTTTCTTCTCAGAATTAACAAGAAAGCGGAAAATAAAATAATTTACCACGTGGGAAGAGGCCCCACGTTAACTGGAGGCCATGACGATTTCCTCCCAGTTTCTCGTCCATCCGAACTATTTGTGTCGTCTCTAATGAACAAGTTGTCGACAAAAGTTTAGCTGGAATATTTACTTACATATCTACCTCAAATTTGGAGTGTCACAGGAATGTTTTTCTGCTCGTCCTTGATGACGGAGATGTCGTCATGGCAGCCAGGGGAGCTGCAAGTGCTGACGACGAGGTTATCAGCTCAGGGAAGTGAAGACCACGATCTGAGCAGTGTCTTGACGTATTTGCCACTAGCCAACGTGCGGCCTTGGGCAGATCGCGTCTGTTTGTCGGCACCGTGCACAGCAAACGAGTGTCTGGCACACGAAGACTCATCACATTAGTCCTTACGACTCTGCGCCCGTGCGTCCGTCTTGTATCGCCTAACTGGTGCCAAGACACTGGACTCGCTTTCGGGAAAAACATGGGCCGATTCACGGTCCTGATCAGGACCTCGAAACTGGAATAGGAAAAACGAATATTTAACTAAGATTACCGAAGTTTACTTCTACTATGCAATCTAATGGGTCGTCGGTGGAGCTTTCTCAGCGAAGCAGCAAAAGTATCATAGTAGCTTTGAAGATCGCCACTTCACGATAGGTCTTGAAAGCTAGCGACTATCACACAAGAAGCTGCAAGAGTTTGTTGGTTAGAAACGTGATGCCTAAGACATGGTATAATTATCTGCAATGTGTATAGCGTAGAAGAATATTACTGTATTTTTTATTTACCAGTAACATCGCACAAAGAACCTCTTCCATAAGAAAAAAAAACATGGTCTGAAAATAAACGCTACCTGGACTATATTAGTTATAAATGCAAGCCACATAGAATAAACAAAAAAAATATGTAATTTTATGGCATTGTTACAGTCAAGTTACGTCAAGAGTTTCTTTACTACGTACACAAGAATCGTGGAAGAACTGCAAAAACGTTTTGGTTATGGGTTGTCCTGAAATGAATTCGCGAATTGGATAAATATTTATTAATTTTCTTTTAGAAATAATAATTATGGTCTGAAATGGTTATACAGGTATGTAACGTTCTTTGAATACCTTCCCTATGCAGACATCTCTCACGCACGTTTCCGAATAAATTTATGTTTGCCAAAGCTCAGCCTTTCACTCCACGTCTTGGAAGCTCACCTTAACACCAGTAATCATTAATTCAGACCTGACACTGAATCTTGTTTTCTTAATAGTAAAGATAGTTTGGTCAGCACTTAACATCGAGGTCTTTAGCGCTGATGGAGGGTGACATGAGGTGAGTATGGAGCAGAGCCGGAATGAAAGGGCGGGGGAAACGGGAGATCCCCGAGAAAATTCGTCGACCAGCGAAATCGTGCAGCACGATTCCCACATGCGAAAATGCGGGTACCGGTCCCGCCGGGAGTCGAACCTGGATCGCCTTGGTGGGAGGCGTGAGGTCTGACCCCTCGGCCACCGCGGCTCCTTGTTTTCTTAATGTTGTTCTCACAGGAAATAGAAGTCCGGATCGCAGTGTCACAGAAGGCATACAGTGTGAAGAGAAGGATACTGCGTAGCCAGTTAGATTTACAGCTAAGAAAACGATTGGCTAAATGTTTTGTATGGAGTTTGGCTATAAGTTATATGGAGCAGATACCTGGACATTTGGGAAATAAGAAGCAAAATGAATTAAGAAAATTAGTTGGATAAAAAAAAGTAAACTAGAAGTATTAAGAAGAGTTAGCGAAGAGAGGGTATGTTAAATACAGTCAAAAGAAGGAAAAGGAGATGGTGAGAACACTGACTTAGGAGAAAATGTTTTACAGACGCGGGGCTGCGGTTGGCGGAGTGGCTAGAGTCACCACGGAGATCCGTGTTCGATCCCCGGCGGGGTGGCTTCTCGGGTTTTCGCATGTGGGGATCGTGCTGGACGATGCCGCTGGTCAGCGGGTTTTTTTTCGTGGGTCTCCCGTTACTTCCGCCCCTTCATTCTGGCGCTGCCCCATACTCACATAATGTCACCCCTCACCAGCGCTTAGGTCCTAGATGTTTAGAGTTGCCAAAAATCTCATCATTCATTCTAACAGATGCTTTAGAAAGAATGGTTACTTACAAGAAAGGAAGAGGACGAAAGAACTTGAAAATGACAGACAAGGTTGTATAGAAATGAACATATCGGCGCAGGACGTTGAAAAATGGTTGATTAAACTGTAAAGCCCTGCGCTATGGCAGAACATTCTATTACATAATGTTGTTTTGACAGATTCCTGTCTTGTGACTGTCGTCAGTCTAAGAGGTAGACTGTTTGTCCAGTCCACAGCAGTGCTGAGAGAAGCTGCGTCACCTACCTACCAGGCTCACTACCCACGTTTACTTTCACTTTCCTGTTCTCATCGACATAACATATCGCGAGTTGTGCACTTCAGAATGGCGACATGCACCACGTCACGAGACAGTAGTCCGGCTCCTGGGAATTCCATCTACGTAATGTAATTTACATGTATGCATATGATTGTTCTCATTGGTGAGGACTTTCCTATCTTCTCTTATATAAACAGCTTAGCAGAGAACAATGTGTACATAAAGAGTGGTCCTAGCCAGGTACATGATTACTTAACCCCGGGTTACTCCGAACTTGAGGGGTAGCTTTGTCCACTGAAAACTGCTGTGCTTACGACTGGATGTAGTTTATTGAAACAATTCCATTATGATGCAGATGTCTGCCAAAGAAAACTAAAGAGCATACGAAAACATAACAGCAGAGTATGCTTTAGTCAACAGGATACATACACAACATAAAATACAATAAATGGAATCGTCAAATAGAACAATGACAGCCAAGTAATAAAAGTAAGAAAAAAAAAAGACAATACATCACTAGCAAGGCAAACAACACAGGTTTCTAGCCTGTTTTGGCAAATGGACAAACTTTATGTTGTCCAATTTTCTATAGTTTTCTTTGACATAATATCTGCTTCGCAGTGGAGTATGTCCAAAAACTATATCCAGGCATGCACTCCCATTCCACAACTCTTTCAAAGATCCTGTTGTACTTTTGATACTAGCCCCGTATGTGTTTGGCTCCTGCGTGTTACGACATGTTTCCTATTTGCCAAGTTGCTGACAGGCTAGGTAGCCGCCTTACGCTGATTGGCGGTAGATTTTTCCGCCATGTTGCTGGCCAGGGAAGCCATGTTCCTAGCGTATGTGACTTTCCGCAGTCCTGCCGGCTATTTCACTTCTGTATTCCTAAATATTCTGCGATCGTGGCCCAGTTCCGTGCACGAACGTCACAGCGGCTTCTGTGCACTCGCAAGTAACTTGCTTCTACCCTATCTCAGACTCCCTCATACTTCCACACGCCCAAACGTGCAGCGCTGACGGCAAGTGACTACAGCCCCAGCCACTAGCCCGCGGCCTCGACCGACGACGACGCAACGGCCGACGACTTATTCTGAAGACCTCGATGACCGGATGGCGTGAAGGCGTCAACAGCTGACCTTCGTTCCTCTGTCCGCGTGGACAAAGACGACACCCATCATCCAATGTCGTCCGCCTATCATAGTCGACTTGAGACTGCTACCAATCATCCCATCAAAGCGTTCACGGATTGGCCCTTGTTTATTCACAGTTTATATATCGTACATTTTTTACTATTATTATTATTATTATTTTGAAACCACAACGAGTTTGCTCTCTTTTTACATTTTGTGTTTCCTTATGTGGTTTTCTTCTAACATTTTTTTTTCTTATCAGATCTAGAAATCCCGAAGAAACACACGATTTTGTGAATTAAGGGCGCCGTTCACCTAAAGTCTTCAACGTATTTTCTTTTATTTTTATATTTGTACCATATATGTTTTTTTTTTTAATTTTAGACGTAATTTGTGATTAAATCTTCCTCTTAGAAAATTTGCGTATCTCTAACAGTTTTTGCGTAATGAGTCGTAAACGTCAAAATTTACATTTTACGGTTTTATGTACGCCACTAAAACCAACTGATATACCAAACCGAAAAAATTCACAATGTATAACAATGTTGCAGGCTATGATTTGAACTATATAAAATAAAATAAAAGTATTTGTATATTTAATAAAAAATGCACAATTTTAAAACGAAAATTAAAAATTTTTAACGATTATTTAAAAATACAAAAACATATTATTTATGTTTTTATATGTGCCAAATCATAGCCTACAACACTGTTACACACAGTGAATTTTTTTTCAGTTTGGTATGTCAGTTGGTTTTAGTGGCGTACATAAAACTGTAAAGTGCAAATTTTGATGTTTACGACTCATTGCGCAAAAACTATGGGAGATACAAAAATTTCCTAAGAGGAAGATTTTGTCACGATTTATTTTTTTTAAATAAGAAAAGAAATATCTGGTACAAATATAAAAATAAAAAAAATATGTTGAAAACTGAGGCGAATCGCACCCTTAATACAAACTTTCTGGGTATCGTGTACAACAAACTTTCTGGAACTTGCTCACCTCACGCCAAAGTATACTTTAACGCAGGTATCTACATAATTCATTCTAAGACTGTGATCCCAACTTTAGTAACTAACCTCACCACAAATAATTAACAATGCGTTGATCAAGACACATCGAAAAATGTTTCGAAGCATTAAAAAATGAATAATAACATAAACTTTTACGTATATTTATAGAAAATAACCGTACTTCCTAGGCTACTAACTAAATGTTCATACTCTCAAAGGTTTTGCAACTTGTTTCGTATGATCCGCGACTGGGAACGCGAGAGTGTTAAGGTCGATTATGGCACACACACAGTTTGGCTCATCGCCTCTAAACGCAAGGAGCTAAACTGGCGTGCAGCTTCTATCCGACGGTGACTTTACACGGCCACAGTATAATTATATATGTCCAAATAATAAAAATTAAGGCTACACCCGGTAGTTCTACAGTTAATTTTAAAATATGTGTAATTTTTAAGCAACATAATTTCCATATCAAAGAATCCCTACGTTGTTTTATCACAAAAATATTATTATAACTAGCTGTCCTTTTGCGGCTTCGCCCGCGTGTACTATAGAAAAGAGTAACTAACTTTTGATTACGTATTAATTGATGGTGTTACCATATTTTCTGTATATATTTAAAACAACAAATACAAACAGCGTTATCCAGTCCACTTCGCTGAGCGTACTTTGATTGCAGAACATATTTGTTTTAAATTCATCTTTATTTCTCTATGAAATAGCTGCCCGGCTGCGGCTTTACCCGCGTGAAATTATGTAATGTAAACAGTAACTCTGGATAAAATATGTGATGAAGGCATTTAACAGCTAGCGTACTCAATAACAGTGAACAATAAATTGTCTTAACTCATTGTAAAGAGAGCGCGCAATATGCTCTATGATGTCATAGTAATTCCCATCGTAAAGTCTTGCACGGGATACGAACCCGTAACCCTAACATTCCCACGCCACAAACTTTATACAATACCTGAGTGAATGCTTAAAGGCAGGGGCAGGCCGTGATAACATTCTTTCGTATGTAGTGGCTACAGTCCAAAGAGGTTTTATTTATGAGTAGGTTAGCAAAAAGAAACAACTGTTGAATTATTTCTCCGTGATCATTCTCTTTTTTCGGGAGACTGTAACATTTTACTGCTTTTCACGCCCTTCATTTTCGAATTTCATAAAATCCTGACTTTGATTTGTAGATATTTACATAAGCTTCATTCTTATCAAAAACTCATCTGGGTATAAACGGTACAAATTATTATGTGAAAACGCATTTAATTTTTTTTAACAGCTTTCAAGGACGAATTTCGAAAAATCCTGAAATTACTTGTTTGATATTTACGTAAGATTTTTTAATAGCAAAAACTATTTCAATATTTCTACTATTTTAGGAGATAAATTGGATTAATTAAAAACACGTTTTATTTTTTTTAAGGGCTTTCAAGGACGAATTTCGAAAAATTCTAAACATACTTTTTTGATATTTACTGAAGCATCATTTTAAAGAACAAATCACCTCACTATCGGAAATGGTTTAGGATAAATCACAGAATAATGGAAAACACTAGTTTCAGCTGAATATGCAATTTAGTAAATTATCATTAATTAACAAATTAGTGAAATCTATGTACTTTTAGGTTAGAAAAAAATCGGACTGCATAGTAAAAACTATTTTTACAAAACTGTGCAACAGTTTTTCGATATCTGTTCTCATTTAGAAATTTAAAAAAATGTAGTAGAAGCAGCGGAAATGACGGACCATAGACTTAATTAAGGTGGCCGTCTGCCAGGCCGCCGAGCGGTGTGCTGAGTTACGGCCTTTACAAGATTATTGGAAAACAACTCTGCGTACATAAGTAATCTCTGCTTAGTAAAAGCGTTAAAACAACCCTCATACACGTGTACAAACATCTCAAGTCTTACGTACCTATAACGTTATTTTTACGCTGTCAAATATGCCGAAAATGGGAGTTTTTGTGATATTTTTTGGAATGACAATCATAGCGCGGAATCCTTTAAAACGTGCACAATTAGAGCATAGAATACATATTTATCATTAATATGACGTAATAACATGATATGGTCACCACTGACTGTCTCACGGAGGCGAGAGTTATCGGCGAGAAGTCAGCACGCCAGTTAGTGACTGGCGCCTAGAGGCTAGGGTGATGCATGTCTCGTCCTTACTGCTTCCGCTCTTCTGGACATCGAAAGTACAAAATACGTCCACACAGACGGCTATCTTAATACAAGGACCGATTCCTCTCCACATTTATGGCCTTCTGTATGAACTGTGAATTACTGTTTCTAATGACCTCGCTGTTGATGACTCGTAAAGTCAACTAAATAAAAGACAACTTCTAAAGGGGATAAGCTATTGCGGCTTTTTGTGTGGCACGTACACTCAGGGAGGAAAAACAGGTACTTACTAGGGTGGGTGAGGGAGAGATTTTGGTCAGCGTTTAACATCGAAACATTTAGCGTTGGTGAGGCGTCGGAATGAAAGGACAGGAGAAACGGAGCATTCCCGAGAAAACCCGATGACCCTCGGCATCGTCCGATTCCCACATGCGAAAATCCAAGGACCGAACCCGCCGGAAATCGAGCCCGGATCGCCTAGGTGGGAGGCAAATGGTCTGATCGTTCGGCCACCGCGGCCCGTACTTGTGAGTTATGCTGAATACAGCGCTGACGCGAAGAATATTCCTTGAAAACAGGTGTGTGTCCACTAGGGTGGATACTGCAACTTTCCTACCTTGTAGATCACAGCCTGTAGCCACAGAATATTTAGGAATACAGAAGTGAAATAGTCGGCAGGAAGGCGAACTCAGTCACACACGCCAGCAAAATGGCTTCCCTGGCCAGCAACATGGCGGAAACACCTACTGCCAATCAGCGTGAGGCAGCTGCTCTGCTAGTTGGCAGCCAGGCTAATAGGAAACCTGTAGTAACATGCAGGAGCCAAACAGACACGGGGCTGGAGTCTACAGCCTCGGGCAGCCAATAAGCGGCCAAGTTCGCCTATATCAAACGAGCCGCCACGTCATTTCACGTCTGTATTACTATTTAGTCTGTGTTGTAGCCTTGGGGCTCCGAGGTAGTGATGGAAGAGTGGGAGTAAAAAAAGGGAGGGGGTTGGAATTAGTAGTCACTGGCCTCGGAGGTCAGTTTCGACGAATCGCTCGCTAGAGAGGGACCCGTCACTCCTTGTTGGCCGGAGGCTGGAGAGTGACGTCACACGAGAGACGCCGCCGCAAGCCCACGATTTGAATGGGAAAAAACCAAGTCCCCCGCGTCGTCTGTTTACAAAGAAACCGCACTTTCTCTCGCTTCTCCGAAACGTGAAAGAAAACAACCGCAGTAGATGATCGTTCCCGCTGCTTGTTTCACGGCTAGGAACGCGATGAGGTAAGACCTGTCTGAAAACATACAACAGTCACGCATAAATAATGAAGACTGCATCAGCACTCACGATCCCACAGGTTAATATTCATTTTTTACGATTAAATTGCGTCTTGTGCATCAAAAGGGCGTGGCAAACCAATTCAAAGCTTTAAAAATGTCAAATTATAAACCCGTGATTTTCAAACGCAATACAGAAAAAAAAAATAAACGTGAGGAACCCTGAATAATGTTTTTTGTCAACTTTATGAGTCACTGATTTTTTATTAAAATAATTTGGCATCAAGTTGTTTCAGTGTCTTACGCGCACGTCAGCACAAGGACAGAGCTATGCTTTCCTTCGCCCGGGGTAAGAATTGTGATTTTCTTCCCCCCCCCCCCCTTCAACCACCAAAGGTGTGTCAAACAGCGGCCGTCTAATCACGGAAGTTACAACGATATACAGGTTATTGGCGTTCAACCTGACCTACAATCAATACGCGATATACTCGGGCCTCTACCAATCACTGATCATGAAGCAAATCTGCAAATGTGCACATGAGGCATTGAAACAAAAGGTTGCATAATTTTATTCACCAAAAATCATTGCCTCTGAAGATCAAAATTAAAATATTTACCATATTTCTGTTTCTGAAGTTCGAAGTCTTAGTATCACGAAGTAGGGTACGTTTACCCTGTAACGTTGTACGGTGTTCAAGGTTAATAAAAATACAAAAATAAAATCTGGATATTATATCTCTTTTACACTCATTTACATTTCATTTTCAAGTAAATATTGCTTGGGCTAGTGTGCCCCCCTGGATCCCC
>PNEQ01094498.1:0-11660 GCA_003012365.1 Medauroidea extradentata | reverse complement strand
TTGTGCCTCCATCTGTTCCATTGTGTGTGTGTGTTTTAGTTCAATGTATTCTTTTCCTGCCTCGCCTGCCTACTGCTAGTTACTTCCTACCCTCCTCGAGGGTAGGCCTGGCCGATCAGGAGCTTCTAGAAGCCCAACTAGCAGCACCAGGCACTCTCTAGACACCAACCTTTCCTTTGGTGTCTAGCGAGTGTGTGTGAATGGCGTCCTGGGCCATTTCTGGAGCCTTTAAAGGCTTTCCTTGAGCTGGTCGCTCCTGATTGGCCGGGCGCTCCGGCCTATCCTGGCGCGGCGCCTGGGGCGGGGGGCAGCCTTCTTGGCAGTCTGCTGCGCCTGCTCGAGGCGAGCACTGACGGGCTTTTTGCTACTTTTCGGAGCTGTTTTAGGGGTCATTTTCCCCTTCGGTCCCATTTGAGGGAGGCGTTGGCCTCTGGGCCGGTGAGGGTTGGCCAGTGCAGGGAATTCTACCTCTGAGAATCCCTGCTGAGCGTAAAAAGCGTTGTACCTATTACTCGTGGGTATAGGTACGTTTAGGGCGTATCCAGGAACAAAGTTTTGCTCCTGAGTCCGTTGTTGTGGGCCTCTACCCACGGTGGTTTAGTTTTCTTTGACAGTCATTCAATTTTGCAATGGAGTACGTCCAAGAAACTGAATCTAGTCAATTTATTTTCTCGTATAATATTTAAATACTCTGGAGAAAAGTACTGACACTAGAGTATTTTATGTAGAAAAAAAGTAAGATTTAGTTGAACTATACAGGCATGAAAACTCGTTTGCATAAGACTATACTGTACATGATAGGATTATAACTTAAATACGAAAATACCAAGCAAGCAGTGTTACGAAGTAACGTGAGACTCGGTTTCGAATGTTAAAAATATTAAGAAATAGCACTAACTTAATTGTATGGTAGCTGTCAAGGGAATAAGGTAAAGAGATATAATGGTATAAAGGGATGTAATTAGCTATTTATTTTTACTTGGAAATGTGTCATTTCAGTGTGGTTTAGTAGAACTGCATACCTGTAATAGAGTAATTTGGATTAGATAGTGACAGGAACGTTTTACTTTGCTGGAATGGTATTTCTTTATTACTTATAACGTGAGCGAAGTACGCGCATGGAGTTGATATCAAGTACGAACATACACTGTTTCTAGTTTGTGTGTGTGTGTGTGCGTGTGCGTGATCATGTGATAACTTGCTCTGTTGAAGCGTGTGTGTGGGTGGGATATGTTCGAGTTTGAACTTGCTCTGCTGGGTAAGTGCATGTGTGAAGTTCTATTCGTGTATGAACTTGCTCTGCATGTGAGTTTGTGTGTGAGTATAGTAAAAGTCTGTATGGTTGAGCTGATATAGGACTGAAGATATTATTGTTAGAAAAATCATCTTTGAAGATTAGTACTGTGCATCTAGGTAAAGTATGGCGTATATACTAGTATATTTACGAAAATGTTAGATTTAATAAATAACATTTATTTCTTTTATGATATAAGCTCAATCATTTTAGCATGGTATGTATAATTCGATATAATCCGAGTATTTATGAATGATAGCTTCTTTCAGGATGGTAGCAATAGGAGATAATGTTGATGTGCACGAGCAAAAATTATTTGTGTACCTTAAATGGCATAAGCGACTGATCGGACCTTCAGAATATATAATATGTTCGTTACGTTACGATTTAGTACCTTGATAGGATCGGATTTTACTCAGTGTAATGATTCTAAGTCATGGAATGTTCAGTATTGTGGAAAATGACTATGACCATTTTTTATTAAAACCAAGTGATATACATTAACTGCGTTTGTCTTGTCATGACAGGAATTCAGGTACAAACATTGGATACGTTCATAGTTACTGATAACTGTATGGAAGGTATTATAGTTCGACATGATTTCGAGCAGAAACTTAATTATAGGTGTGTTCTTTAACACTTCGCTTTTTTTAATGTTTTCCATGTCCAAAAACGAAACAAGTGTTAAATGTGAATGTGTAGGTAGTAAAAATAATGATGAATAACAATGATATTTATATAGTAGAAGGTAAGTTAAAAACAAAAGTGTTGAACTTTTGAATAAGAAAAGACTTAGCAGGTAGAAAATGTCTTATGCTGTATGAAATACAACGGTTACGTATCAGTGGTCTAAGTGTGCGACGATCTTCTTAACACAGACAAGACTTTTGATTAATTTGAAGACAAGTTAGCTAAAAAGACAATTTTGGATTTCTAGTGTTGGCAAAAATCTGAGCCTAACATATGGGACGGGGCAGAAAGCCTTTATCAGTTTATCGTATGTGCCCGACTATGAGTCATATTAAGCTTAATTTTTTTACACTATATTAAACATGATTTTTACCAAGAGGGATATTGGTTCGAACCTCCGTGGGTGCATCAGAAAAAAATGCACACTACTTGTTCAGAATTTAAAAAGAAATTCTACAGTGTATGTGTTTTTCAAAGCCGTGTAATCGTTTGTAAAATATAGACATGTAAAGTCACAAAGTTATAAGTTTCAATGTTCTCCACTACTGATATTTAACTAGCTGGCCAGAGCTCTGTGAGTGACTCGAGTCGACATGATCACGCCCGCCCGCACCCCCCTCCCTTCCTAAGCCCCTCTTGCACCTTACCAGCCATAGGTGTAGTGTGATCAGTCTCTGTCTCTGTCTCTGTCTTTCTCTCTCTCTCTCTCTCTCTCTCTCTGTCTCTCTAGCACACACCCTTCCAGAAGTCTCCACACGAATCAAGTAAATGTATTTTAATTTGCTCGATCTGCTTTAATTAAAAAAAAAAAGTGATGTTATTGAAAATAATCAAATATACGTGTTAGTCTCTTTGAAAAAAAAAAGTATTTTTTCGCAATTGTTAACCTTAACGAATTAAATTACATAAAATAGTATTTTGGAAGCACTTTTGTAATTCTTGGTGGATAGAAATATGGCGGTCTCTGATATTAATGTGCAAGGTAATACTGAATCATAGTTATGTTTAAATAGAAAAAAAAATACTGAAGACTCTTCTTGCATTATTTGATGTACTAAAATTAGTTTCATGAAAATTATGTTTTTGTCTGACTACGATATGTAGGGTAGAAAGAAGGGGTCGTGTATAGTTAAGACGAGAAAAGTAGAAATATCTGTTCTGTATATTAGCTATACATTGTTGGTTAGTGTAAGTAGATTTATATAATTTTTTACATATGGAATCGTTAAGAATCGTCAGGGTGAGAGATAGATTTTAGTTAGCGACCAACATCAAAGTCTTTAGCGCTGGAAGAATGGCTAGGTTTTAGTCTGACTGTGAGATAGGAACTTGAAAGGAAATAAATGCGTATTAGAACTGTAATACATATGGAAGAAACTCTTAAATATATGAAATAATGTATTTGGTCTCAAATTTACATACTATGTACGAACGCGAATGAACAAAAGACCTGTAGCTTTACACGTAATCATTTTTACTCTCGCTTATTAGTATAATGCATTTTACATACATGTTTCGCAATGTGTACGATGTCTGTTGATGGCGAAAAATGATTAACTATACTGGACGAGATCTCCCATCATGAATGGTAATGACTCTTAACTACTGGAACCTTACCCTACGAAGAATGTTACATGCTACTGGCTGTACCGTAACCTTCTACAGATATGTCCTTCGGTAAGAGGCGAGATGTATTTTCAGAAAGTAAAACGTAGACGAAATTTAAGATGAGAAAAAAAATTTTGGTATCTTGGTTTGCATTACGAGACAAAATACAGAGTCAAGACTCGAACAACAAAGGGTTGCTTTCCTTTATCTATAGAACGATATTTTTTGTGCTAGCAAAGAAATGTGAAATGTATATATGAATGCACTTTAAAATAAAACATGAAATTCGGTAACAAACATGTTTGCAAGACTGGATGTAAGATAAAAGGATAAAACTTTTATTAATAACTGCAGTAAGTATACTGATATCAGTAGTCTGGGAGAGGTGATATTTCAATAGTGAAGAGGTAACATTACCTCCAGTGAAGATGACAAATATTCGTGTGTGTTCTTACCACAAGCATCTATTAATGGAAAAAATATCAGTATGTGTGTGTGACGAAGGATCTAATTTAAGTATTATTCGTAGTATGTACCAGTGAGAAAACTAGGATATCTGAATTGGAATAAGCAACAACTAGCAACGGTATACGGGTTAGTAGTTGGTAAGGTCTCTTCTCTGTAGCTATACGTCGTCATTTAAGGAAATTGTAACCGTTACGTGTTTAACTTTGTGAGAATCGATGTCAACAACTTCTAGACACCAGTGCAACTTGTGATACAAGACATTTGTGTGTGGATACGCTGTATGAAGACTAGGAATAAGTAAATGTAATACAAACCCGTGTCGTACAGCATATTGATGTTAGAGCTGTAGACTGTATGCACGTAAGTACAGGTCACGATATTCTCCCTGGAAAGCAACAAGATTCGATGATGGAATGAACTTAGGAAAAAATTGAACCTACTACGAATTATGTGTTAATGGTGAAGCCATCATGAACTTCTGTTTCGTATGTGAACAGCCCGGAATATTTGTCAATGACTTCAAGATACCCTTGTTGAATCTGTGACATGATTTACAGTACATGTTGACATGGTAGGGTAGGTGGTATGAGACGAAAAACATGTATGAATAAGGACTGTTTGGTTCATTTTATACTATGTGTGTTAGATGTGCGGGCGCGTGTTCAAGTGTATTAATACGTCTATCAGTCAATTTAGAATATGACGAGATGATTACGACGAACATGTTAAAAGTTGAGAAGCTAAAGCATCTACGGTTGTACATGCTACAGATATTTATAATAAAAACGAAATTGTACTGAAGTAGTCTGAAGACATAATATTGAAATGAAATCAGCAACGTCTAACGTACTTTTCATCATAGTATGAAAGAAAATTCGGTTTGATAACCTTGAGAAGAGTGAGAAAATCACTGAGTTAAGAAATAAAATGTATGGTTGGAGTGCTATTACACTAAACTGGTACCGTATTAAGTCACACATTGTAGGAAAGCGAACAGGACGAAGCACGTACCACTGTATGACATTTATTAAATTGAATGAGTAAGAGATGTTTGTATCACGTTCATATGCGACGTAACTTGCCTATGACCACAACTCACTTCGGAAATAAAAATAGAACAAGATACGTTTGATATTTCCTGTAACTAGTGGGACTGGTAGCAGTGAATCATACGTTATGATAAGATGTGTTCTCGTGTTGAACAACTTCGACTAGCACTGCGGTAGCTTCATCTCTGTTGGCGATTTCTTTGCCGGAGATAACTAGCACTACCGACATGACAATGACTATGACGGCGCATGGGACTTCCTTGTCAAAACTGGTAATATATGTGACTGGGTCAACGAAGCATGGATGATGCTTCTGTTACGAGGTCTTAGTTTGCATTGTGACGACACGAAGTTGATGAGAACACTAAACTAGGGTTTTTTGTTGCTTAATCAGGGAATATATGGGCATGATTTAGAATGTTTTTAAGTGAAGACTGAATATATTTTCAAGGGATGCGGTGTTTGTTTTACAAGTAGTTGATTATAGTTTGAATGTACATACATTTTTATAATTAGGGAAACAGAGCTTTTATTGGGTCTTTCACGAGTATAAATATTACGATTTAAATACTTTTTTCGTGTAAAAAGTGTAAAGATAGAATAAAAATAGTAGTGTATGAAACTGAAGTAGCTGCTCCGGTATGGAAGCAGGTCGATGATATGAGATTTTATGATGCTATTTTCATGGCTGCGAGATGTCGTGTATATGTAACCGTTCGCTAAGCAGGGAGAAAGTCATATCCACGTATATGTATTATAGAAAAGTGTAATGAACAGTTCGGACTGGCTCTGCCAGGACTGATGGAGAGTGAAGGTAGAGTTGTGAGGGGGTTTTGTGGGAGGGGGGGTGGTAGGTATGAGGGTGTAGGGGTGGTGTATTCAGCATAAGTAGTATGAATATGAAATTGTACGTCTGTTTCTTGGATGGGGTGGTGTATGCCATGTTTGAAAGTAGTCGAAGAGTCATGCATATGTAACTGTCCTGAAAAATGTCATTTTCGACACGAATGGTTGATTTTATTGGAAATTTAAATAAATATAGCTAATTTGGTAAGAGTGTGAGTGTAGACGATGAAGTTCTGTAGGAGATAATGTCAGTATAATTATAAAAAAAATATTCATCAAAAATGTTTTTTTTTTAATAATTGATTGATATATTTTATTGGGAATCTATCGGATACACTTAAGAAAGAAGTCATGTTTAAGTAGTATTCATTAATAATATTTAAATAAAGTTTTGACATTATTATTACAATATTAAAAAAACTGATAATTTTGAAATTGCTGAAAAATATGTAGTCTCAATCGATGGTCGTTACTACTTACGGTCGACTAGCTATTATATAGAGACATAGATGTCATGCCGTTTTAGTGAGAATTATAAAGGAAATAATGTTTAGACGATGGGTAAGAAAGTGGTGGTAAAGTTTGGAGAGGGGGGTGGAGGGGGTGTAGTAGTTTGAGCGGGTTATAACAGGAGTGTCGGTGAGAGGGGAAAGTAGGGGAAGGAGGGGGTAAATTCATCACATGACTAACAGCCAATTAAAATAAAGGAATGGGTATTGGTAGGGGAGGGGGGATAAGTTAATATATACATGTAAAAAGTGGTGGGGAGGCGTCAGTGTGTCGATGGAGCTCGTCCGGGTAAGACGTGTAGGTAGTTGATTTAATTAAATAATTTTTATATAAAAAGTTCTTTTATTAAGTAGTTTTTTACTAAAATTATGTTTATTAAATATGTGTAGGGTTATAATGGAATGCGAAATCTAAACATTTTCGGAAGAAACACAAACATGGCAGCCGGAAACAAGATGGAGGTAATGTTTATTTCGGAATTGTTAATATTTTTGAACATTTTGAAATTTTTTAATTTTTTGATTTTTTTGAAATTTTGGTAATTTTACACTCAAGGTCAAGGTTAAAGGTCAAGGTCATCCAACATGGCGGCCGGGGCCGTGATGTCACAACATGGCGGGGGGCGCCACACTCAGGCTCCTTGTGCTGGAACCCCCATTATCATACTACTGTCATGCATTGGTAGTTGCATTATATTTGTAGTGGCAACATGGTAAAACCCAATTTATTTACGTGAATTGTAATATAGTAAAAAACCATAAGGTAGGCTAACATTTTGCATGATACGAGGAACTTTAAATCACATGAAATGAACTAAAGTTTTGTAAATAAATTCTTACTAAACCAAAATCCTAAACATATCAACCCCCTTCACCTTCGCCAAACTCTCCAAAATACAATTCCACTCCCTCGCCGACTTCCTACGCAATAGACACTGTTGATTAGCTTTTTTATGAGTAGTCAAGCACTTAAGTAGATTTTAATGTGTAGGGATACTTCCATGGACATTATGTGATTTCTGGCGACATACTTTATTAATTCTCTTTCAGAGTGTCACAAATGCACTCTTGCCAATGTAATCGTACTGAGCAATTTTAACCGCCACCCTATTTACCTTGACCTGAGGCAGAGATTATGTAAATCTAAGACCTCGGAGGTTACATTTTTCACGATTTGAACGTTATTTGTCCCATAATTTTGCGAATACTAAATATGCAACTGTGACAACAAATGTTTGAACTGAAATGTACTACAATAATTACTTATTAATCAACACAATTGGATGTAGTTATGTAAAAATTAACCACCAACCAACAAAGTAATTTATTTTCTGAGAATCATACCAAGTTGAAGGCGAAAGTCCAAAATATGTCCTAGAAAAAGGACCAGAATTAAATAATAATATTTGAAGAAAAATAATAGCCTACAAAAATTGGTTAAACAATGTTTATATGGCCACAGTAGACTGACATTGAATATCTCGGTCCCAGCAAACCGTGGGTTGGTTCCTTTTTGCATAACTACTTCCAATTGCAAGTTCCAACACTGCAGAAAACGTACTTACAAAACACCAACACAAATACATGCTCCCTTGTGTTCACAAGAAAAAATACCTTCAAAATGGGTTCTCGTAGTTCTCGTACTCATAGAAAAAAAGGCTCAGGTTATGTTCGTGTGATGTAATATAAATGCACTACCATTGCTATAAATGAAGCAAGTTACTTGTAGAAACTACGGTACCCACTAATTACTTTATCCTTTTGGAGCCCTACAATTTCTGCGTCGAGCAGTACTATAGTTCTTTTACAATTCTAAGATTCTTAATATAACTCGGTAACACTGCAAGACTGGTCGTGTAACAAACATCTGCAAACTGTACATATAATGATTAGACTGCAAATCGCAATTTAAGATATTTTAATAAAAAAACAGAGTTAAGACGAAATTCCAGAACTTTTTGCAATTTCCATGACTCTGCTGATTTTTTTTAATCTCTTGATTTTTCCCGGTCTTCTATAGTTGTGGCAACCATGTTATTGCAAAACAAATTCTGTGTTTATAATGTGTACCCCTATATTATGCTAAATATGTTATTAAGCAATAAGGGCTTACTAACAATGGTGACGAAGCAAATAAACGGTTGAAGAAAAGAGATACAAAATACCTAACGGTATAAAATAGATTGGGCCATTCACTTGCAGGTTATGGCGGAATTAAGTGGCTTTATGATAAATTGTAATGGTCGAAGAATGCAAGTAGGCTTAGTTGAGCTTATACATTATTTGTCAAGACTGGCGAAAATGTAGAATGCATGAAACAATTTTGAATCACTCCAAGTAATACATTTTATGTTTAGCATACTAGGCCTAACCATGCTGCCATAACAAGGATTTGTATATTTTTTCTTTGCCTTAATAAAAATGTTTGCTTATATCTTTATAAAAGTTTTTAAAAGTGTTGCAAACCATTTACACTTCACCATAACAAGCCTATTTTGAAACGTACCTGTTAACCTTGGCACCTTTCACTTGGTAAAGCACAGAAAACAGTATTGTTTTAAGGCTAGAACTGGTCCATGAAGTGGACCAATCAAAAGTCGTTTTAACCCGAGACCACATCTGCTTTAAATTGATAAATAACACATTTGTATTAAAAAATTATATTAAAAATCATCAACCCGTATCGCAAATTTAATATCTATGTACGTTTCACTGAATTCCGGTTTTTATACAAGGGACCCATAAAGTGCCCATAAAAATATTTATGTTAAAGCATCATCCACAAACAGTTCTTGCAAAGTAACTAATCTATTTGGGAGAGAATACAAATTTATGATCATAAATGTAGTGGCGTCTATACTCGGGACCATTTAAACACAGTCTCTTCAAATAACAAATGCTGCTTACTCAAAGATATTAATTTCTCAGCATATCAGGTCTCTTAAACATTCCTGCATTTGGCCTACCCTGAACTTTGTCTGGGCATGTTAGGCAGAGTACGCCAGTAAGCTCTGATAAACTGACACGTACCATTCTAAAGCTCAACCGCTGTGACTCCTAATTTCTAACCCCTTTGCCAAGAACCTTGCTGTTTCCAAGGCTGCTCGCAGTAAACAAAAAAAAATCTGTTTTGGGTGAAAGCTTACAAAGCAAAAACCGAAACAACAACAAAAAAAAAAAAAAAAAGAAAAATCAAAATCTGTATAGGACGAAAAATATTATAAAACAAAAAAAAAAAACTTAACAAAAAAATCCTGAATAATAAAAAATAATTTTTATGGATGAAATTTTTATCACCGAACTTCTCCACAGAGAAGCAAAACTAGTGGCTCTGGGGCCTTCATTAAGGAACCTACTTTACTCTAACAAAAAGTCTGAAATTTTTTGATTTACAGTTGGCAATAAGATTGAATAAAGTTCTAAATAAAATTACTGGAAATTATTAAAAACATTATTACTATACACTTGAACATTTTCTGCAGATAAATCTAACAACTCAGTCTGTAGTGCTGTATGCAAAATATTCTGTGCTCAGAGAAACACACGTAGGTGTATAAATCCAAGGTAGCAAAAAACCTTGCAAGAACGTACTGAGTATCTCCTGTACAGAACGTATAAAAAGAGGATGTTACATCACCAGCGCGAACGAAAATTAAATGTCGACAAATGCAAACATTATACGAAAATTATTTACAATAAGACGAAATCTATCTACTAATAGCAGAAAGAATACAATCATGTCAATGTGTGCCAAAAAGCACGTCTCTACTGTGGGCAGAAAGGAAGATAAAAATTTATAAAAAAATTGACAACTTCTGCATTAAATAAAAATTACTTCAATTCCACCAATAGGGATAACACAGCCGCATATATGTTTTTCACAATGATTCCCTATTCTCCTAGTGCAATATTATGTTTGCTACTTACCTTTCTAACAGGGAAAGGTCAACCGTGCCCCTCTTAGTAAAGATGTTGTGCACGTCGAAGAGCCTTAGGCTTCTGTTTGTTAGAATAGAATACGGAAGTTATTACAGTTAACATAGTATGTTCACTATGTTCACATCAAATATTAAGAAGTTAATAGAAGGAAATCCCTACAACTACATAGCAATAAGTTCACTGGCTTTGAATCAGCGTGAAAATTACATGTCCATTTTTACTAACATTTCCATACAGTAAAACTAGTTTCCAATAATTTCATGACAAGTGTTAAACTATTTACCAGTAAGTTTTCTTGACATGGTCAAATTAGTGTGTTATTATATTTGGTACTAATCACACTATATAATTAAGCTTACATAATGAACCATAAATTTATAAAGTACACAGTTTCACAATTAGCTGTCATCTTTTCTTTATGTCTAACTAAACATCTCTTCTGCTTTTTAATTTTCCGGCCATCTCATTACTTTTCTCAACAGCATAACGAAAATTTTATTTCGTTTTTCCTGAATGTTGTTTAGTGACATGCGCGCATGTGATCTTAACGAATATAAATTGCATTTAACATTTGTGCATAACCGGTATACATTCATACACACACACGCCCATATCCTACGTTACAAATATACAATACAAATGAGGAATGACCTATACCTGATATTTTCTATTCCTCTGAATTAAATAACCCAGAAGACTGATGTATGGTTAGGAAGAACCGCAGTTTACAGTATGTTGTATTGAGTGAAGTATATATCGTCGTTGCCACGACAATACCTCCTATGTGCTGCAAATGTCAATTTTGAGGTTATGGTACAGATGGAAACAGGCTTGCATGCTCTATGATCAGAACAAAACCTCCTAGGTGTATTTTCATAACCAAAGATGTGGTAAAAAAAACGTATACCTCCCATGTGCAAGGTTGAGTATATTGGCCATCAAAAAACCTCTTATGTGCAGCTTGTGCACATAAGAGGTTTTTTTGTATTATCTATGGCTCTGTTTGCTTGGATAATGTTACATAGGTGGTTTTGTTTTCTCTCTGTTTGTTTATAGTAGTGTTTTATTCTGGTGACAGAGCAAGCTAAACAGAATGTTTATGGCAGTTATTGTTCCATAACTCCAGGTAAGTTACAATGTATTTATCTTAATGTAGTGAGTTAACTATTATAACATTTTATATTTTTGATAAAGTGGATTTTTAACATATAAATTTAAATGTAGTTTGTATGCTACATTGTTGGGCTTAACAACTAC
>PNEQ01094497.1:0-11742 GCA_003012365.1 Medauroidea extradentata | reverse complement strand
TGTGATCTGAAGTGATAGTGACAAGTATTGGATTGCGACGACTGTTCAAGGGCGTCCAGCGAGTGGGACCGCAGCAAGTAGGAGGAAGAAGGTGATTCTAGGCCAGAAAGATTCTGCGGTATTATTTCTTTGGGTCCACCATTGCGAGTGACTAGTAACCTTTCCATATACAGAGAACTTATGTAGACGTATTTTTTTTTCTTTTCTTTTGTGTAAATAGTAGTTACTTGTTCTGTTTGACATTTATTGTGGTAAATCATTGTAGACATAGGTTATTTTTGTATGTACAGTTGTAAATAAACTAGGTAAGCTTTATTTTCTTTATTTTATCAGAGACCTCCATCCCCAAACGTACCTAGCCCGCAAGCTTGTAACAGTATATTGTACATTGTGCATTTTGTAAAATAGTGTTAAGTAAATACATATCATTTGTGAAGGGCATTCGAGGGCAGGACAACACACCAGTGGTGGCAGACTGCTGAACTGGGAGCCCACTGCCCGTAGACATCAGACTTGCAATGAAAAATGAAATGAAAGAAGCAATGGAATATAAAGGGTGGGAAAACTTGAGTACCCCGAGAAAAACAGCTGGCCAATGTAAATGTACAATCAATAGTGCTCCTACGAAGTGTATAAATGTACATACTTTTACAACTATACCACCCTAAAGCATTTGTTTTCCACGATTAACCACTTTACCAATAGGACTTTGTAACATTGATTTCCTATTATGTACAGCCAATCAGGTTCTGTACTGATTTCCTCTGCTGTAACTTGTAATGTTTGTTAAAATATTAGTATGTTAATATTTTAATTTTAATCCTGTGCAGGTTAAAGAAAGGAGTTGTTCCAAGTCTGCGTATTTATAATGCCAGCAAGAGGAGTCCAAAAAATTGACCTTGGTTGGAAAGTCCAAGCCCCTTCAGATGTCAAAACAGAACAAATTCACCACCACAAAGTTGTGACAATTCAGGTAAATATTCTGTGATATTACAATTCCCTCTCCCCTTTCTCTCTTGCTCCCAACCCTCCTTTCCCACATACAATAACTTACTTACCACACAGGAGTAGCTACTATCTTGGTAATGTTCGGGTATTTATTCGAAAAATATAAAGTCACCTGCTGTATGTCATTAGGGGTTGATATTCAACATATTAATTGCCTCACCCACGTTATCTTGGGTTGTAGTTTTGCTGTTTAACATAAACAATTGTTTAAAAAAAATCAACCTTATATTTATTTTCTTGAAATAACCTCATTTAGGGTTTTAAATAGTTTAATAATGTGCATTTAAAAGCCTAATTTTTTTTTCTAGGGTGTAAAAATAATTTGACTAAGAAGTTATTTCACTTGCAGTGCATATCAATATAGGGTTGAACATTCTCCATCCTCCCTTTCATGTAAATGGTAATTTACAATTATGTTTTATTTGGTGTGATTAGAATTATAAATTAGGTTATAGACATTACTTTGTTAGCAACATAGACAATAATACGTTCATTCCCTAACTTATAGCAGGTTTGTATCTATTCCAGCCGGAGTAGCACAGTTTCTAATTTTTGTGAATAACTTTGTATTTTCAGTGAGTAAGTCACTGTTCAAGTAATAAAAAATAAATCGTTAATAGTACAACCATCATGCAAGAGCACCTAATATTAAATTGGGCATACCTAAAGTTAACTTATTATTGAACTAATTTAAGTTGTTATGAATTGAAATTTAATAAATAGTGTTAATTGGGGCACAATATTAGGTAATGTTTATTGCGTAGTCCTGGAACTAAACATTTCCAGAAAAGTGTGTAATGAAATAGCAGACATCAGTACAAGTTGTGCACTACCATATTGTAAACAATTTAAGTATGCTCATTGCTGCACAAAACTAGCTGTGATCATCATAGTTTTCTCCTGCATGCTGTGGAGAAATTATGTAGGTCTATTAAAAGTTTGATACTTAATGAACTGTTTAAAAAATGTTAACTTGTCAGTATAATTAAAATTAAATTATATTTTTGTAATTTTATCACTGAATTTTATTGTGCACAGCATTAAAAATATTTTATCCTGCTGGTATAGCAAGTGTGCTCAAGGTTACAACTAAGTTAGTTCATTGCTGCAGGTATAAAGGAAGCTAGTATGTAAGTTGTTTTACAGTGTGACAAAACGCAGCTAGGCTAGTAGGTTTATTTAAGTCTCATTATAATGAATATGAACTGTAATTCTTTATTTTTTTGTTTGTTTTATGTGCTGTGATAGTAATGTAGTTTACAAGTTAACATTTGTCATTCGATTTTAAACTTATTAATAAAAGGATATGGTTGGATGTAGAAAAATGACAAAAATTTAGTTTTGTGTTGAAAATATTTTTGCTCTGAAATACTTTTCTGTTTTGCCTTGAGATAATAGGCAAATACATAAAGCAAAACATCCACTTTGTGGTGCATGTTTGCTCGATACCAAAATAATCTCCAACCTCCGTGATAGTTATTTACAAGCATTGAGACTAAATCATTCAGATTGAAATGCACAAGTACAACTCTGTAAGTGCTTGTGCATTTCTTGCTAAATGTTTAAGTTTCTTGTCTTAATTTTCTCGTTATTTATAAACTTTGGTTTCTGCAATTCAAGGAAGGGATTAAGTAACTATTACTTCATAGAGAAGTGGCAAGTTACGTGGCTTTGCGTTACTAAACAGGATGTTGCAAAATTCCATGTCAATATTCTAGGGAAACAATCCTCACGTTTAGAGGAACAATAGTGTTACATGAACATAGGTCCAAAAACGCACAGGTTCTGCGCTACAGTTGGCAATACATGACATATGGTTGATAGCGCTAGGGTAGAATCATGTTGCTGTGGGACATCATTACAGCAGTACATAACATGTTACTATGCCACTAACACACATACAGTAGGAACAACTGTGACACAGCAACATAATCCTGCCAGCGCGCTATCCACCATACATTATGTATGCCAACTGTAGTGCAGAACCTGTGCGTTTTAGGACCTATGTTCACATAACACTTTTTGTTCCTCTACGCGTGAGGATTGTTTACCCAGAATATTGACACAGAATTTTGTAACAGGTATAAAATGATAAGTGGTCAGTGACTTATAATTTGTCAGTGTGACTAGTTACCTCGTTTGAAGTTGGATGCTGTGCAAACAGTAGTATAAGTACTGTATAGTATTGTAATTATACCGCACTTCTGAATTCAGGGCCACTTTCCGAGTTGAAGTAGTACAGCCATTTATGTACAAATGCAAGCTGAGGTAAGGAAGTTGAAGTTGGCACGTAGCAGAATTTCAAAATTGAAGAAAACAATCTAAAAACTGAAAGAAACGACATAAATTCCTAATACTCAAAAAGATATTGAAGACATAAATGGTTGGGCTAGTGTTTTCATAGATAAGGGTAGTTTTATTTTTCATCAGCTTAAACTGAAATGTAGAAAATTGTAGGGTCGAAGGTACACAGAATCTGACAAGGCTCTTCATTATTGTTCAACTGTTGCATACAGGTTTCTGAGAAGTTCTATATGCCTGCCTACTGTTCGCTCATTACGCAGATGGTTGGGAGGTATAGCTGTTTACCCTGGGTTTGCAGAAAATGTTTTCAAGTTGTTGGAAATGAAAGGCAGACACATGCGCAACGAAAATATTTCCTGTATTTTTTATGTCGGTGTTCTATTTGTATGTTACATTTTGGTGCAGTAATTGTCTGCCCATGAAGCAGTATATAATTGTTACCAACTTCTAGTAGGGTTTATTTGATGTATATGAACATTTTTTGTATTCCTAAAGTCCATATTATATTTGTATCTTACTTATTTGTGTAAAAATTCTCTGTGTGTAAAAAGTGTAGAATTCATGCAGATTCTAGTAAGGTGTTACCTTCAATTCAGTAGGGTTACTTTTGAAATGTCCGTAGCAAGATTTGGTAGCGTTGTTACTATAATTATGTAGTTTATCTTTGTAAGATATTTTGTTTAATTTTATTATTTAGTAATTCGTATTTCATGAGGTATTACTTTTTTTTGCATCATGAGCCAATATCTATAACCCTAACAGCCTTGTGAACAAGGACGTAGAACCTTGGATGCTGTTAATATTGGGAGTCTTAGGTGGAGCTGAAGTATTGTCTGAGCTCGAACCAAGATGCATGGGAGTAATTTGCTCTCCAGTGTCTTTGTTGAAGTCTGGCATCATTATTATTTTACTTACTTTTTTGGTGCCCGGGCAAGTTATAAACAGGAGAAGGTGCTGTAATATTTTCGGAAGAGGCCGGACATACTTGAATTCATATGTTATTTTAGTGAGCAATACAGCATGTACAGGGGACATTAGTGCAAGGTTTTTAACAGAGAGACACTAACATAATTTTCACGTTCAGCATTTCCCTGTTAAGGCACAAGAGTAAAACTTTAATTTTTTCATGTAATTTTGTTTTCTACAGTTTCGATTTTGTTAATTAGTAATTACTGTTTATTGCTTTTATGACATTTTCTTTCTTGTGGCTGTTAAGTACTCAGACATAAAACCTTGTGGCCCTGCACTGACAAACAATTTTTATTGGTTTTAACTAGTCATGTGAATTTTAAAGAAATATAGTGCAAGGGGATTTTTATGGCAAACAGATATTTATTTTAACCAGAAATATCATTTTTATTTGGATTTCAATTAAGTAATTATTTTATTTTACTTATATTTGGAGTTACGTCTAAACTATGGTCAGTAATATAGTACATAGATTTCCAAGAGCTGATCTAAACTTTTGGTTGGAGGTAGGGTTTGTCATTCTATAATTGGGCTGAACTGCCACCAAATTTCAACATAGATATGGGAGATCAGCAGGTCAAAGCTGCACAAAGTGGTGGAAAGAATAGACTTGCTAAGAGATGACTGCTGGGTGGTAATGGCAGGAGACATAAATCTGCCTGGAGTAAAATGGGAATATGGAAGGGAGGAAGTAGATTCACTGGGTCAGAGGAGAGCGTCAAGGCTAGTTAACTTAGGGCTAAGTCAGGTGGTGACAGAGGCAACATGGGCACACGCAGTAAAAGAAGGGACGCTGCTAGACGTTGTGCTGGTAAGACCAGAGGATGTGTATGCGTCCTCTGTGGTGGTGAAGGCAGTAAGTGACCACTACATTCCTGTAGTCGAACTGTGTATGGGACAGAAAGGCACAGTGTCTGAGGGCAAAGTGTTGTGGCAATATGGCAGAAAAGCATAGCAGTTGGGAAGGGTTGGGGTGGTGTAAATTAGTTGTGGATAGGACTGAAGTAAATAATTAGTGAGACACAAGATAGATATGTGGTCAAAAAAGAAACGTTAGTTAGGGTGGGGAGCTAGCGTATTACAACAGGATGGAAACGAGACTGTGAGGAAGAGGAGAAAATTAAGTGCCTAGGGGTGGAAGTAAGAGAACAACTAAGAGAGCTGAGTGGGCAGTTGTAGAGAAAAGTAAAGGTGCAAGGGAGGGTTACCCAAGTGTGATTATGGTTGAAGGAAGTCAAACACATTAAATACTCAAGGGGGGATGGGGGAAAATATACCAGTGCTGAGAGAGCATGATAGAAATGTCGCCACATCAGACCTAAAAGAAGTAAAAAAAAGGCAAGTGTGCTAGCTAGACACTAACTAAGTGATTTTGGTAAGGACAGGAGTGGGAAGGAACTAGGAGCAATACACAGGGAGATGAACAGGTAATTTAGGTGAGAAAAATCAGTAGAATAATAAATAAGCTGGATGGGAAGGAAGCCTCAGGTCCTGATGCATAGAGAATAGTATGTTACAGCTAGGTGTGGAGGTGCTCGAGAGATACATGAAAGTACTGTTTGACAAGTTCCTGGCGGAAGGGAAACTACCAGCAGAGTGGAAGGAGGCAGTGGTTGTTCCTATTTATAAGAAGGGGAAGAGGGATAAGAGGAGCCCAGCCAGCTACAGACTGGTGAACCTCACTTCTTGTGTTGGGAAGGTGATGGAAAGAGTTATGTTTGTTTCTCAGGTAGAAAATGAAGCAGATAAAATGGCTAGATGAGAGGAAGCACAGGTTTAGGAAGGGGTACTCTTGCGAGAGACAGCTGGCATGTTTGTTGGAAGAGTTGGTTGGAAAGGCAGATGGAGGAAGTCAGATAGATGCTTGTTTCGTTAACTTAGAGAAAGCATTTGACAAGGTGCAGGACAGCATCCTAATGGGTAAGATGGAAAGATTGCTAGGGGAGTGGTGAGACTTTCTCGCAGGTTGACGGCAGAGGGTAAGGGTGGGTGAAGCACACTCTGAGGAGGGGAAAGTGGCCTTTGGGATGCTGCAGGGAAGCATTCTGGGCCTGATATTAATCATCATAATGGTGAATGATATAGGCACAAAAGTAGTGTGAGGCTTGAGGATGTTTGTGGATGAATGTGTCTTGTATGGGGAAGCCGCAGGAAGATCTAAGAACGTTGGAAAGATGGACAGTAATTAATGGGATGAGGATCAAAATGGATAAAACCAAAATTGTTAGGTTCGCCAAGAGGAAGAGGGTGAGTAAGATGGAATACCAGTGGGGAGAAGAGGTGATATGGGAAGCCACCTGGGTTTTTTTTGCAGGAGGACTTGGGCTGGAATAAGCAAGTGACCAGAGTGGTAAGGAAGGGTAGGCAGGCCCTGGGACTGCTGGGGAGGGAGCTTAGAAGGGGTAGTAGCACATTGAAGGAGAGGGCATACACCACTATGGTATGTCCAGTGTTGGTGTATGCAGCTGTGGTATGGGATCCATACCATGAAGTGGAGGAAAGGAAAATCGAAGGGCGGCAAAGTGGATGAAGGGAAAATGGTACAGTGGACAAGGAGAGAATGGGGAAAGAGATCAGCCTCTTAGATGATAGCGGATCTTGGGGGGGAACCTTGAAGGAACGGAGGCGGGTAGGGGGGCTGGTGAAAATGTAGCAGGTGCTCCATGGGCTGGGGCAGTTGGGGAAAAATTGGAAAGCGAGCACTACTGGGGACGAAGGGCAACTATTGCAAGGTACACAGGGATAGAAGGAGAACGATGGGAGGAAAACACTCTTTGCTGATCGGGACGGAAAGCGAGTGGAATGAGTTGCGGGAAGCATGTGATGTGGCAGCAGAGAGTGTTGAAGTGTTTAGGAGAAGGAGGGAGGAAAGCAGAATAGAGGAAACTCCGCCACAGGGCGGTAGCTGGACCGCGGGACTATTATCATTATAGTATTTTTTATTAAAATACACTTAGTGCCTGTAACAATGCTGGATGTATTTTATGTAATGTTCAAAAATATGTTGTGTTGTCTTAAGGGTGCGGTCTACCGCAATTTTCATCGCCATTTTTTAAAAATTTTTATTTGCACCAGGCATTTTTTTCTTATTTTAGACACAAATTATGACTAAATTTGGCTCTTATGCAATTTTTTTATCTCTAAAAGTTTTCGTGTAATGGCTTGTCATAGTCATATTTTGCATGTTTCCGTTTTAAGGACTACACTAAAACTGATATACCAGACTCAAAAAAATCACAGTGGATAAAGACATTGCAGGCTACAATGTCATGCTCATAAATATAAAGAATAAAGATGATTTGTATTTTAAAAAAATATTGAATTTTTTAAATTTTATTTTTTGTTTCAGCATTTTTTAAAAATACAAGTAATTTTTATTACATTTTATTTCATTAACCACTGTGATTTTTTTGAGTTTGGTATATCAGTTGGTTTTAGTGTAGTCCTTAAAACGGAAACACAAAATATGATTTTAACAAGCCATTACGCAAAAACTATGGGAGATAAAAAAAATTCATAAAAACCAAATATAGTTACATTTTGTGTCTAAAATAAGAAAAAAATATCTGGTACAAATAAAAAATTAAAATAATTGTTATGAAAATTGCAGTAGACAGTGCCCTTAAAGCCTATATGTATATGGTTTAGAGCTGTGTGGATGTTCAAAAACAATGTAGTATTTGTACTTCTTGTATTGTGCATGGAATTTTTGTTATCTGCTGTAAATAATTATTTTTTACAAATGTTTTGTGAAAGTGATTTTTTACTTCCAGGTGGTTTTGTCTGTTTTTGGATACTTAGCATTCTTTGCTGTTGTATAATGGAACATTTAATTGAACTCTGTACTGTAATGTTATATTGTATTTTAAAAAAATGTATATTGGGTAAAGTGCTTTCAGGAAAAGATTAATAAATAAATATTTAAATAAATTAATTTATGTTGGTGGTTGATATTGAATCCTTGAGACCTACCGTATGTTGATAACTATTCAATAAGTAATAAATGATCTCTGTAATTGTTGGTTGTCAGATGCAGATTTATTAACGTAAATATATTAATTCCAAAACACTACACAGATATTAATAGAAATTGTTTTGTATTTCTGGAAATCTCCCCATTCCTCTTATTAGCCCCGAAGTGCCACGACAAATACTTAATGGCATGGAAAGAAAATTGGCTTACACTTTGTAAAATATTTTCCAATAAAATATGTATTGTTGCCATTTGGAGTATAAGTGAAGATGTTTGAGTGTGTTTAGTGTTGTGGTCTTAATACTTATGAGATAGATATGGAACAGTGGTGGAATGCAAGGCCAGAGGTAATGAAAATACCCTGAGAAAATTCAGAAGCCTATATCGAAAAATTGAGAATGACACCAACAGGAATTGAAACAGGATCACCAGGGTGGGAGTTGAGTGCTCACTACCACACAATCACCCTTCCAACAAATTTTGCCAAAATTGTTTGGCACCAGGCAGTAATAGCAAATGTGAGAAACAATTCAAAACCTGTGACTATGCATTGTACAATCGGACAAGATCACCCTCATATGTGCAAGAGTATCTGCTTCTCGCCAAGATATTCTAGGTTAGATTCCTGGCATTGTCAACCCCCCCCCCCCCAATTACTGCATGGTGGCAAGTGGGGTGTGATTCTCCTGGTAGGCAGGTTTTCTCAGTGCTCTCACATTTTATTGCACTCTTGTATTCAGATGATGCTCCACGTCCCACCCCTCATTGGATCGGGAAACCAGAATCAAAATAAAAAATGGGCAATTGGCCATAAGGATGTAAACGTATAAAAAACTCGCAAGGATTATTAGCTAGTATTAATTAATTGCTGCACAACTCTGATTCTGTGAGTGTACAGCACAAAAAGCCACCCAGATAATACACTTTCTTTTTTAATTCCAAGATATTTGTCCTTTATATACCAAGGATTCCTAAGCCTACATAACTTTCTGTGCCATCATTTTTGCAGTGATATTTTTTAAGCTGCAGTCTTTCTTTGCTATTATTACTGCATGTTTGTGGATTTTTTAATTTTTAACCCTAGGCCTACATTCATTCTCATAAAAACCAAGATGAAGCCAGCCAGTTACAGACCAGTGAACCTAACATCTAATGTTAGAAAAGTTATGGAGAGACTGGTGAGTGAATATATTGTGAGGGTAATGGAGGAGAACGGGAGTATGGACGATAGACAACATGGATTCAGAAAGGGGTTCTCATGTGAGACGCAGCTGGCAGGATTGATGGAAGATATAGGGGAGGCTATGGATGGGAGGAAACAGGTAGATGCGTGTTTTGTGGATTTTGAAAAGGCGTTCGACAAGGTGCCACATGTAAAATTAATGATAAAACTGAATGAGTTGTTGGACGATAAGATGGTGGTAAACTGGTTGGGAGAGTATCTGAGAGGAAGAACCCAGAGAGTACGAGTAGGACACACTCTCAGAGGAAGGAATGGTAACATCACAGGTTCCACAGGGTAGTGTTCTAGGACCCCTCCTCTTTTTAATTATGATGGAGTTGGGGATAAACATGAATTGTAGGGTTCATCTTTTTGCAGACAACTGTGTATTGTACAAGATGATTGGAGAGGGTGGGGGTCTGCAGGAGGACATAAACAAATTGGAACAGTGGACGAAGGAAAATGAGATGAAAATTAACATAACTAAAACTACAATTTTGAGATTTACGCAGAAAAGAGACGTAGTCATACAGACATATAGATGGGGAGGACAGGAGATTGGAGAGGCGAACAGATATAAATATTTGGGAGTTATTCTTCAGGATGACTTAAGATGGGGCGAGCAAGTGAAGAGTGTTACAAGTAACGGTAGAAGAGCACTGTCCCTGCTGGGAAGGGTGTTAAGGGGCACAGACAAGAAAGTGAAAGAAAAGGAATACAAAACAATGGTGAGGCCCATCTTTGAGTATGCGGCGGCGGTCTGGGACCCGTACGTGGGAAGGGAAGTGGTAGAGATGGAGACGGTGCAGAGAAGCGCTGCTAGGTGGGTCACAAATAAGTGGAGGACACAGGGGGGAGAGAGGAGGATTTCAGAGCATCAGTAATGGTGAGAGGACTAGGGTGGGGCACACTGCAGGAGAGGAGGAGAGTGGAGTGGTTGGTAAGGATGTTTAAGGTGGTGAAGCGGGTGGGTGGGTGTTCACAACTGGATACAAGATACAGAGAGGTATATTCAGGGGAAGGGGTGATCATGAGTGAAAGATACAGAGGGTGGGGAAGAGGACAGAGAGAGGAAAAAACACTATGATGGTGAGAACGGTGAAGGATTGGAATGCATTGGCGTGGGAGGAGGTTGACGTGACGGGAGCGTGAGAGTTTAGGAAAAGGTTGATGGGGTCGGAAAATTGAGAAGAGGTAGGTTAAGCAAATCCTTGCCACAGGACTGAGGCCCAATTGCAAGAAAAAAATATATATACTGGGGGTTAAAGCTATTGGTCTCGTAAATTTGAAGAAAACTATTTTACGAGTGCAGTACTAGAGACAAAAGTCTATAATTGCCATCAGCAAACAATCCAAGAATCTCACAAATAATAGGTTTACAATATTGATAATACAAGCAAGTTACGGGTCATAAACTTATGCTGATTTAATGAAAACTAGCTAACAAAACACATATACGAAAGAAAAGAATTTATAAAATAACATTTTATCGTATATTCTGTAAATGTAATAGCATGTTGTGCAACCTAACCTAAATGGTACACACACAAATCGCTTTACACAATTATTAAGCGAGTTTTGCTACTCAATGAATTTCCAAAACCATTTATTTGCTTATTTCCCTTGACGTCCTCCAAGCGCTTGCAAGAGAGTAATTCTAAATGCTATGTACACTAACAGTGACAAATATATTACGAGTCTATTTAATATTTAAAAGCCATATTGAATAAAAATTATTGTGTACATACTCAACCAATATTACACAATTAAATCTGGTATTTATTTCTACTGATCTATTGGGGAAATCATGTTTATTTTAAGTTGTAACAATCTCGTACGTGCCATTAGATATACATTGATTTTTGAATTCCCGCCACTAGTAAACAACATCTCACGCGAGGAGCGCTAGTGTCGGTGGTTGCCAGGCTTTCCCATGCAAAACGACAGGAGTGTCCGGTATTCCTATTTTACAGTAATTGGTGTTACCATAAAATATAACATGATTTCTGTACAGACGCTAATGGTTTTGCCCAATAACTAGTGGCAGTTTGTGCTATAGCCTTCCCTGTGTAGTGCCCAGAACACAGTTCAGACATTGCATCAGAAAGTTGTTCGCCTCACATACATGTTATCAAGGCTGACCGGTAGTTACACATCCGGCACAAGTTATTATAGAGTTGTTTGTCAGACTCTGGCCGCGTGACTAGCCCTCACATGACCAGTATTTCCATGAGGTCACATCCTGTTTGTTTCAACATGTACTGCC
>PNEQ01094496.1:0-11710 GCA_003012365.1 Medauroidea extradentata | reverse complement strand
AGTTAAACAAAAAATAAATCAACCGTTGACTGAGTGAGTTGTTATTGATGAAGTCACGATGATTGGTTAACCCTGAAATTAAATCAAACTGAGCTATCCGGAGCACGCGCAAACTTAACATAACCTCAACACCAACTGCAGTAGACTACCACTACAAGAACCACAGTAAACACACAGCAGACGCAGAGGACGCGTCACAGTATACATCCTTATACTTGGTTAAGTTGACCTACTTAAATTGTTATAAACAAAATATATATATATATATATTAATTAAGAGAGAAGAAAAAGTTGAAATTACTAGTAAACCAAGTATGAGCTACGTGCTAGTGCACGTCACAATACTGAGTTAAAAAAATACAATTGAAGGAACCATTCTTCTTGTTAGGTTGTTACACAGCATGTGAAATTTACACTTAAGCTTATAACCTTGCCTAACAAATTACTTAATGAAAATTTTCTTAAAAAAATAAATAATGCATGTAATTTTTTAAATTTTATTTACAGGTTATGTTCTCTTTCTGAAACCAGTACATAATTCAAAAGTAGAGATGAGCTCAAAAAGCTACACAAAGATACGTATGAAGATACCCACACTTCAGAGCATTACATCAGTGTTCACAAGTCTTGTGAATCTGTCAGAGGCAAGCATCATGTTCTGCAAGGAACTCTTAGAGGCTATCAAATCCAGATTTCCTAACCCACAGAGAATCAATGAATATTCATTTTCAATGATTTTGGATCCTCGCTTCAAGGATGTACTGTTGGAATGTCATGACAAATCCGGGAAATCCCTAATTATTACAAAAATTAAACAAGAGAATTTGAAACTAATGCCAGCTGATTCTGAAAATAGATCTCCAAAGCCATCATCATCAATATCATCATCTGTAATGAGTACTGACAACAAACCTCAGTCGCCGTCTATTAGGGAAAGTTTTGACAATCTGTCTGAGAGTAAATCAAGCACGAATGATGGAATTACTATTGACGATGAATTTCTGACGTTTTTCAAAGAGAAAGCTGAGCACTCTCCCGATCCTTTGAAGTGATGGCAAAGTAATAAAGCAATATACCCACGACTTGCGCTGCTTGCACTTAAGTATTTAGATATTCCTGCTACACAAGTCAGCTGTGAGACTGTATTCTCTGCAACTGGAAATGTTTAGAATAGACGAGAATCATTGATCCAGTTCCATGTTGAAGAATTTACTTTATTGCACAATTTTATAATAAAATAGTCAAGACAACTAATGAACTTTTCTTGAGTACCCATGTTATGTCAGAACTCTTTTTGTCTTAGTATGTAAACTATTATAACTTGGAAAAAAAATAAAAAAATAAATAAAAAAACAAATTAAATACCGTAAATGTTACTTTTATTAATCAAAGTTTGGTTGGAGTTAGTGAACTTCAAGACCAATAGTTCGAGTTCGAACTTGAAAATTGCAGGTTCGCACAGCCCTAGTGGCCGGTATTCCACCAGTAGTTGTTGCCTATGAGCGATTGTAGCCTGTAGTTTTCTCCCTTCAATTATCTACCTTTCCTCTCGTGAAATGCAGATCTCCAGGATGATTTGAGACATAAGTTGAAAAGAAACACATTGATTCACTTGAAATAAACATATTACCACTTTAACACAGTTTTCATACTGTCTATTCAAACTACCACGGCATCATGTGCGGTAGAGAGAGAACTCTCATCTCAGGGTATTTCATGGGTATGAAGGCGTGCAAGAGCACGGAAATTAAATAAATCAGATTTCATATGAATGGCACATTGACTTCGGCCCAAGGTCACTTTGCATTACAATCAAACAAAAAAAAAAAAAAAAAAAAAAAAGCACGCTCCACCGGTGGGCTACTAATATAAAATATTATAACTTAGGCCATTTGCAAGAGTTACAAACAAAAGAATTCCTTGAAGCCCACGTACATCACGCCCAAACGCCTCGGTAAACTCGTACCAAAATTACCGCGCCACTCAAATAATTACCGTAACTTCCATCAAGCGGAGAATTGATAGAAAAGGAATGTAAATGAAGAAATATGAAGCTAATTCATCTTAGTCGCACGGCCCTCACCATCACGTAGTTCACCCAGCCACGTGGGCGAACCCCTTATCTCGCGAGCGCAGTCGCGACACGTCTTCATCTGACAGCGGGTCAAGCAGAGCTGGGGGGAGCCCAGGGTACGCGCGGCTGACCAAAGGTGCCATAGCCTCCAACCCAGCGTACATACTCTTCAGAACTCTTTTAATTACTATGTCGTACACAAGCGGCTCAGAACTCTCAATTTAAAATATATGACTCTTAGCAATATATACTTAATACATAAATTTCTAGATTACGTTAAAAAGAACATGTTGACATAAAATTATACAATATATCAAAGGCGTCACCACGGAGTGATACATTGCGGTCATCGCCGGAAACTTAGCAATTGGCAATTCCCAGAATTCAAGGCCCTTTGTCCGACCTCACATGTTTCTCGCCTGAGGCCATCCACAAAGATCAAACTTACACAAAACTGAAATTCTGAAGTACACCCTATGGCCTTTAAATTACATCAATAAGTTATTTAGACAAAGTTAATGAAATGTATAGCTGAACAAAATGAGACTAGTCTGAACTCGCTACAACAAAATTGACTGATCAATAGCAATAAATTACTAACTACGAAAATTAAGCTAACACTATCCCTATGTAGCCCACCACAATAATTATTGATTAGTTACAAATGAATTTGTTTTAAATTTGATAGCTTCTTGCTTCAGGATGGCATTCCATAGCCTCGCAGGACTAAAGTTCATCCATAAATCTTGATGTTAGAAATTATAGCTCAATAAATAAAGAAAATATTTTATTAAATAATGAAATCTCTGCAAACAAACAATGCACTTACACTAAGAAAGCCGGAAAGACTCATCACTTTGGCCGGGCAACTCATGAAATGTGGGGCTTCACTTCCCACTGCACACAATATCAAATTAAACCAAAGTGAATGGTTGCTGCCTCAGTGAGTTGGGGGGCTCTTATGTGTAGGATGGCATTGTGGTCGGGGTTAGACTACACTGGGGCCGAGCAAACAACATCAAAATTGAAAAGAAAAAGCAGGAAAACATGGCTGGTGAGGACACGTGACTTAACAATACATACACGTTCACTTTACAGCTTTTTACATAGAGCACTCTTGTTACTACTGTAGTTACTAACACACTAAACATGTGGTTACTGAATACCGGGAGCCTCATTCACTGGCTTACTAGCTTCCGGCAGAAATGTCTGCGCGTATCGACTCTCAATAGGCGATAGGGTGACTTCCCATGTGTCGCGCCCAACTAGGGTGCCTCGAGTTCACACCTTACATTAGGCACTTGCACAGGTTGAGGGTAGGAAGGATTAGGTGTGCCTGGTCGGCCCACAGCTCTTGGGGGAGAGAGGAGGAGTGCCTAGTTTGCTCGGTGGGAGCCGAGCCCTAGAACACTGATTTGCATGGGCCTCTCGCTCTCCTTATAGACCCGTTTGAGGGGGTGGAAGTCCCGTTTAACCATTAAGCTGGTAGAAAGAAATGGCCGACGGCCATGCTAGACTTCTGTCGCTGCAGGAGTACCATTCACAAAGAAACACATTTTTCCCTCATGAACATCTATACAACTGCATTCATCATTTGCCGTAAAACATTAATATTAATAGGAAATAAATTAATCAATACTTAAATATTATGGTAAAACATGGTTTTCATGACAATACATACGTAAAACAATTATTAACAGCGTCATTTGCCGTATTCGTGTTTTTAAAAATAAGCCTCTGTGCACGTGGTTGGCAATGTTTACATACATAATATGGTCATGCTTACTAAAAATCACTCGGCTGTGGTTATAAAGTTTACTATGCATGAGATACATAAAGAAAACAGTTTTAACGTATTACAAACAATATCTAAGCACAGGATATTATATACATGTGAAAACCGGTACTAGCTGAGGTTAACTTTGTCACATGGCATGAAACTGCAACATGGGTCTTATCAACGTACTTTGGGGAGACGAGCGTACAAAAATATTATAGTTAGCACTCTGGGATGTGTCACAGTATTCTGTATCACAACCCTACCAAAAGCATGGATGGGAATCTACATGTTAAATTAAATGTAGTGGGGGTCAATACCTGTTCACCCAACTGACTTTTTTGATTGTCTTGCTGATGCCCAAATACGTAGATATAAGCTCTTTAAGGATGTTTTTTTACTACCCTGAAAACTATATAATTTAAGTATTTTGACTTAAAAAATCATCTCATAATTTTTTCCTACAATTTTGTCTAAATAAAAATTTTACCATCAAAAATGACTTAGCATAGCAGTGTATATTTTACCATGTAAATCCTTTATTCTTGCTTATGTCATGGCTGTTTGGTAGGCAGCGACCATAACAGGCATTTAAGTGTTCTTACAATGTGCTGATTTAAATAATTTTAAATTTACCTAACAAATTAATAGGCACGAGAAGACGGACTCATTCTGAATTTATTTGCTTGGACGTCCAAGCAAACAAATCCAGTCATGCACACCCATTGCACAGTTCTTTCAAATATCACGGACTCATTCATCCTACAGATGGCAAAATACTGCTCTCGGAATGACTGAGAGAAACCCTACCACCCACATGTGCTGGGGAGATGGTAAAAGCCCTGTCAACTCTTGTGCTGGGACAGCACAGCCTGGCTAGAACCCCTGAAGGTTTCTTGTGTATGGACTCTTAGCTCAGCCTCAAATTTCTTGTACAATGCCTTATGAATGACTATAGCGCCCAGTGGAACTTGGACTTTATCGTCTGTGACCCTGTGTTTGGGAAGCGCCCCGTGTAATGGGTCCGCGCTGCCTCGCCGATCTTCGTGACTGTTCGGGTTCCGTCGGATATCTTCGTCGCCTCCCTCCTTTACTCCCTCCACTACTTCCCCTGCGCTACTTGGCCTTATGTCGTCGTGTGCTCCGGCACTCTGTGTCCTGCACCCGCTGAGCAAGGTTGCCTGCTACTCGCTACCTCGACGCTCCGTCAGCATGTCAGATTGGTAAGTTAACTTTCTTTAAATAGGGTCGTACTTTCCAGTGTTCTTTGCTGTTCGGTAAATCACACATTTACCCTAGTTTGGTATGCTTGTTATTAGTTTTGGTTTAAATTAGCTTTCTTTGTTTGTCTTACCCTTTCTTTCTTCAATTAATTACGTGCCGGCTGAGCATCGATGTGGCGAGTTGATCAAAGTCAGGTGTTTTTGGTAATTATGTCTTTAATAATAATGTAAAGGTGATTCGGGATAAAGTGAGCACTCAAAAAAGGCCTGATTTTTTTCTATTTTCCGCTTGTTTATATCTTTCCGCTGCATGTAAACATAAACATTGCCACATGCTTTTATTTACACAGGCTCGTACAATTACATTACACTGTTCCGATAAATGTTATCTGCAACATCTACTCATTAAATGAACGGGCGCTGTATATATGCTATACTCAATAGTAATATTAGACATAAATATCTGCAAGGTAACGTTTTATGACACAGTTTTCTCTTCATCGACTCTAATTGGCTACAACACACACAGTTGCCGTTACCTATCTCGTAAATGCATGCGTAGTATATTAATTTGTAATTCAAAACCGCCACTATAAACACACATGACACACACAATTCAAGAATTCAAGTTCCATTCAGCATACTGCCATGAATGACGATGCAATTTACAATAATAATAATAATAAAAAGATGTTCTGAAGGTGTGGAACGGGAAAAAAAAATGTTCCTTCTATTTTCACACGCTCAGGCTGGCAATCGTATAACATAACAGATTAGCAATGATATTCAAAAGTATTAGAAGTAACTGTTTATGAATGTGTTCATCAGAAACCCATATTTATCACACAACGGACAAACACACTCCTGAGTCCTGACCTGAGTCAACTCGCTATCTGGCAAGCGAAGCGAAGCCAAAGCAGCGATAACCTAACTCTGATGCCACCTGTCGGAGGACTTTTGAACAACGTCTATGGTGCGAGCATTAGCGACTGTGTGTCAACTGCTGTTTTGATTTCAGCGGGCGATTGCATCACTTTGTGCCGCCGCTAATCAAGTAAAATTACACAGTTAGTAGGCATGACAATAAGTGCGTAAAAAAATATTTTAAAGCATATTGTATACAGAGAGGTCGATTACATTTTATGTTCTTTCACTAATGCTGTATTGAAATAAGAAAATACACGGAACAACATGCAATGATTCGTTACCAACCATACAAACAACAATGTAACTATTGTTAATGTTGACTAATATACAGTAATGGCTAGTAATTTTTTTCAAAGGTTAAATTTTTAGTGCTCACTTTATTCCGAATGACCTATAAATGTATCCTTGCTGCAGGTCCCTATTTATTGTGATTTGGAATGACCATTTTTTATTTATCTTTGATCGAGTTTGTTCAATTCCGTAAATTTCAAACTGCCAATACATTTGAAGTCGCTGATTCACGTGTTGTGTGTTCATAAGGTAGATCCACCCCTCATTGTGTGTCATCCTTTATGTGTTGTGAGTACTTGTTTGCCCGCGGACTTTGCCCATTGAACTGGGCAGGGCGTGTCCCAGTTTAGTCATCAGTGCTTGTGTGAGTGGGCACACTCCAAAGGTGCCCGCACACTTGGGTGCGGCGGAGCGAAGCAACATTTTCCCCTTGGTTTAATTACATGCAAATAAATGAATCCCAGCACACTGGGGCGAAGAGCGGCGGAGCACAGCGCACTCTGCCAAGTGGACAGTCTTCGAGGCAATCAGCCAGCAAAACCGCCCCGCCACTCGTCACACTGCGCGCTAGTGTGCGGGAGTATGCGCAGCGACGCGCAGTAACCAGCCACCTTCGGCAATTCTTGTTCCCTGAATTCAGGTTGTAACGATTCTGGATGTGTATATGTAGATAGGACTGCCACTCATCCTTATTCTTTGGAGCTTCCCTTCTATTAACAACAGCAGCTGATTACAGCGAGCAACGAATATGACAATTCTTCCAGAAGTTACAATTTATTTATCTTTGGCTTTATATTCCCGGATAGCCTGAGGTATTTCGAACGGTGTTCACGTAGAGCGAAGACATTAAGTAAACAACATATAAAGAAAAAAGTTTCTCTGTTTTTTTTTTTTTTTTGTTTACTAATGTTCACCTGCTGTACATAGAACAATCGTTGCTAAACCGGTTAAATTCACTCCAGTAACCTTTCCAGCTTAAAAACGTAAACATTAATAAGTGATATCAGTGCTCAAATGGACGTAGCCTAGAGCGTTCGTCCAGGACTTTCGGCAGCCGTGATATGCCTTGGTTTGCTCAACCAGCAATGAAGAAACTACAGAATATACATTGCTAAATTTCCCGACTGTGTAGTAAAAACCGTAATATCCACTTGTGCAGCAGTTTAGTACACATACCTACTTGGATATACTAACTTAGTAAACAACATATAAGAACAAAAGAGAACATCACCGGCAATACCGCCCACTTTACTCACAAATCCTCTCTTCTCAGCCCCTTCTCCCACATCTAATACGTCCTCGTCCTCTCGCCATGACGCCCCAATTAACTTAAACACTCAGCCGGCCATCGTTCCGCGATCGTCCACGAGCTCCACTGTACCACGGCTAACTTTTTACAAGCTCCAACTAAAAACTTAGCCGGCCATCTCCCGGCGACCGTTCACTAGCTCCGATGGATCACGACTAACTTTCCTGGGCGGACACCGGGACTTACTCGGCCGAGCGGCGGAGGGATACAACAGGACCCAAGTTGTTTGGGGCGGACACCGGGACTTACTCGGCCGAGCGGCGGAGGGATACAACAGGACCCAAGTTGTTTGAAAAGCTGGTTGACCCATCTCTGTCTACTTTACTGGTATGGCTAACTCTGTGGGAGGTTGGAGAGATAGTGAGACCCTAGGTGGGTGAGTGCAGGATTCCGAGAAGAGTGGCGTTCCCGAGTGTTTATTCTTACCCTGTGTAGTCAGAGACATCACGTTCCCCTTTAACTTCTGGGGAAAGGTTGTAATCTACTCACCTTGTTCTAGAAAAGTTGCCAAAGCAACTGCTACTTCCTCTTGGATAGGGACGCGGGCGGTTTCGGCATCAACCCCATCCTCCTGAATAAGCTGTGCGATGCGACGAGGAAGAGGCGGGCGTAGAGGCAACTTTATCTGGCTTATCATAGGCGGCACTTTCCTCCTAATGCTCCGCAGAATTTGACTGAATTGTTCCTTAGAGCGAGGGTGTGATTGAGCCTTCGCACGCGCTTGATAATCCCTATGTAAATCTTGGAGCACGGGTTCTGGTCCTGGGAGCTTTTTCAGAGACGGAATTAGCCCTGGAGGAATGTTCTCCAAACGCTGTGCCTTACGTTTTCTTTCCCAGGCCGCCTGTTGGCGGGGATTTTCCAAGGCGAGTACCTCTTCGGGATAGATAAATATTTATAATTTGGACATTTAAATAAAACTGAAAATATTATGCTGGATTGATCTGTATTTCCCACTTGTCTAGTTCACACGTCACAAACACTTTACATTGGTTGCACAAGTCATTTATTTACACTATTTACACTTGATTAACTATATTGCATTAGCACAGCACATGGTTAGCGTGAGCCTCTATATTACTCCCGACGGAAACTGACCAGTGCGCTATCTCCACCATTCGTGGCCAAAGATATATAAGTATGGGTGACTTCCCAAATTTTCCATGCGCGTACACTAGGGTGGACGGACTCCCAATTTGAAAACAATGACACTCCTCCTAGGTAAGGGTAAAGCCTGGGTAGGAGGGTTTGTGCGACCAGAATCGGTCCCGCAACACTGGTATTCGGAGGTAGAGTGGTAGGAAGGTTTATGCGGCCAGAGTCTGTCCCGCAACCCACAAGGAAGAGGGGAGGAGTGTCTAGTTCGCTCTGTGGGGGCAGAGCCCTACAAAGACTGCTTTCTTGCTCTCAGGAAGCGCCTTTCATACCCGTCCAGGGGGTGGAAGTCCTGTTAGTGGGTGACTAGTAAAACATGGCCGACGGCCTGCCAGGTGGTCTACTGCTGCAGGCCTACCAACCAGATAGCTCCAACATTCTCGCCTCCCAAGAATAAACATTTAAAAATTACGTGTGGCCCCTAAATATTATGTGGAACTCTCAATAATGTTAGTTAATACATACAAAAATTATTGAGAACACAAAAGCACTTATTTAAATCATTATTGCCGTTTTTTCATATTCCCTTGGGAAAGTTTATGTAGTCTCTGGCAGCGTTTGTAAACAAACAGTCGTGAATTGGTGATCGTTACAAATAAGATATTCAAGTGCAAATATTAATAAGTGAACACACAAAAAGGATACTAAATGGATACAAGAAACGTAAGTTAGCTATATAAAATTCTTTATATCGCCACGTGGTTTTAGGTTATATTAGTAAGAAACAACAACAAACACTTGGGCGGGAGGCGAGCTTAAAAGATACAAGAGACGTTATGGCAATGCGTCATGGTCAACTGACATTTATAACACAAAAATTATATGTAACATAATTACTGACAATTTGCAAAGCATTTTGTTCTACTCTACCAGCTAAATATTCATTAGTATATTAATTAGGGATGTGCAGCGTCATCAATCTGTCGCGGATCACACCTTTTTCGAGTTCTGCTGCACACGGCACTACCACCCACGTCGAAGGCCTAATGACATGCTGCCTTTGTCGCATTCCAGCACGCGTCTGTACATGCCTCCAAGCGGGTGAACTCTGACCTGCCTGCCAGATAAATCCCATCCCAGTAAAAGCAAGCTAAGGGGCTACTTGAAATTTAAAAAATCCAAACTAGTCAAAATATAAGAAAAAGTTACTTAGAAAAGTTGCTTGAAATTAAATTAACTTTAAAAAGAGGCCAAACACAATATAAATCAGTTAAAATTGACATGTAAAATTTAATACTTTTATCTTGCCTTAACGGTTAAATTTTAAATTTTGAATAAAATTTTAATATTAATTTCTCTACTAACATCCCCAATTAATATGTAGGATCCCGCCGTATACATCCTTATACCTGGTTAAGTTGGCCTACTTAAATTGTTAAAAACAATTTAAAAAATATTAATTAAGACAAAAAAATTGATATTACTATATGATAAGAGGCCAAGTAAGTGCTACGTGCCAGTCCAAGTCACAGGGTGTTATCAGCCGATACTGACAATGACAAGTTGGCAAGCGGTCATCATTTTGGGTCAAATTTAGCATTATTGTTAAATATGCATTTTGTGCCACTTAGCAGTTGTTGATATATAATAAATAGATTGTGGAAAACTGAAGGCAAGGTTTCGGCAATGTGGAGCCGCATCTATAATTAACATTTCACTAAGGCAGTGACTAGAAACTATGCAATCACGCAAGAAGCAAATATTTGAATGCACAGCCAATAGATAAGCATGAAAAAATATTGTTATATAATTGCAAGTTTTCTTTTCACATAGCGTTTTCACCTTCTGCATTGACATATTGTCTACCGAAAACAACAGAACTCGTAATTGCGTTTAAAAGGTTCCGATTTCGAAATTTTGTTACAAATTTGTGTTTAATTTGAATGCACCTTATTTACGGATTTGGTTGGTATTGAGACGGGTTACTCTGAGATTATAGCCTATATAAAACAAACAGGCTGTCCGTAAACGGCCGTATGTTAAGTACGCCACAGTAATGCTGGACTGAATTAGAAACGAAAATGTTTGTGGCAAAACGTTTCAGTGGTGTAGCCGTAGGGATTACGAAGGGAGGGAGTGAATTAAAAGTTCACAGCAAAATTAATAGTATTTTTACCAGTAGAATGTTCAATGTTTTTGTTACAAAAACTACAAAACAATATGGGATGTAAGCCTAATTTCGCCCATGTTTGTAATTCCGCCCTATGCAGAACAAAATGTGAGGAGGTAAAGTTACAATCACGTCGTGTTTAAGAAGTGAATTTTAAAATATTTTTGAGAGCAAAGAGATTTTCTGTGATCATTTGAATTGTACTTTAACACCAGAGAAGGTATATAGTAACATTTTGTGAAATAATACATGGTTAATAACAAGCATGAATCTTAGTAAAGTGATTTTGAAATGAATACAGCGACCTTATCTATGTACAGTAGCAGCAATGTTTGAGCTACAAATTGTTCCCAATTCCTACCCATATACGTGTGCCATTTTTCGCCCCTAGGCGAAATAAGAAACGTGTATGAAATTAGGTACATGAGTGAAATATAGTCACCTCTCGAGTATACGACCCCGGAAATAACGACCCTCTCGAAGTAACAACCTCTTTTCCAGGAACCATGGAAAATTGGAAAAAATTAGCTTTAAATATTTTTCTTAATTAGAAGAAAATAGAAGAAAAAGGCATTGCATTTATTATGGCCACAATGGTTGCAGTTATTTCTCGAAAACTGTATTGCCGCACACGGAGCGATTGTTTTAAAAATACAGTAGAGTCTCGTTATAGCGAAATGTCATGGTTCTGGGTTCGAACTTCGCTATAGCCGTGTCTTCGCTATAACCGAATTTGGCCGATTCTGACCCCTAAACCCAAAAAATTGGATTAAAACTGTCTTTAATCTTATTTAATTACAAAGTGGTACATTATTTTAAGGAAATATAGGTTTATTGTAACAGG
>PNEQ01094491.1:0-10753 GCA_003012365.1 Medauroidea extradentata | reverse complement strand
TGATGCGAGTATGATTTTGATTTGGAAATTCCAGATGCTCCAATTACTCTTCCCTTGCAATATTATCACCGTTTTATCGGACTGCATGGTTTTGTCTTTGTAGTGTAATAATTTTCAACCGAACGACCACTACAAAAAATGGCGAATGAGTTCTATCTAAAACTAGTGCAACACATTTCTCGCTTATCAAAACTTTACAGGCATGCCGACCGTAACTGTATAGTTTCTCACGGTGTCTGGGCCCATAACCTGTTGAAATAATTACGGCATGGTTTTGTAGCACGAGTTTTATTGCACCTTCTGTTATTTAACTACTTAGCACACTTCACAGAAAAATCAACACGACACCATGTTGTCTTAACACTACTCTTTTGTTTTTGTTTTACAGTGTAAAACAGAACAGAGTGAAAACTACAGTACACACGAAATGTTAGAATTATAACTTGATTGATACTTTAACAGTAAGCCACAGCTGTGGTGGGAAAGAAACTTGCAAAAAGACTTCACATGTGGAGTGTGCGCCAAGTGAGTTAGGTAGTGCATGTGCCATCAACATGTGAGAAGTGGTGACTATCACCACCGTGCCTTTTTATCTTTCTGCACCTCCAACAAAATTTAGGAAATTCCCATGGAAAAAAATTGTAAAGAAAACTAATTTAAAAGTTTGCAAGACCATAACAGTAAAATGATAAATACATGTGATGGCTGCTTTTATAGCTTGTAGTTCACTGTGACGCACTCATTCAACAAATTGTATAAAAATACTTAGCACTCAAGCGATTTTAGCATCAGCAAGACACATTATGTATGTTTACGGTAATAAATGTGTTGTAGAAAAGGCTGCATAGTAATATAATTGCATATTTTTAATAGATACTTTACTTTTATCATGGGACGTGACAGTAAAATAAACATGCTGAACACCACTGCACTCTTCACTATCTCCACTATCACTAACAGAATTGATTGTTAGAGCATGTTTCTCTTTGGCACATACTGATGGAGATGTGAAACAGTATCTGTGTACAGTATTAGTTCCCGTGCTGTCCGCCGCTGCGCCGTGTAGATTGGGTACCTAGATGCTCGTTCACCCGCCAGTCATCAGTTCATGATGGTACTTCTTAGTCATGAAGGATTTAGGTGTGCACTTGTTATGCAATACAGCGTTGCTCGCTTGGCCATGCACACTCAACTCCATCACTTCCACGGCCAGAGTTTCAAAAAATTCAACCTTTTTTTGACAGTTGGTTTAAGACTGTCTATGGAGAAATAAGTACGTAGCTAGTGAAAGTATTTTTAATAGATTTTCTTTATATTTTATATTCTGTTTTATCAAAGTGACTTTATTTTTTCATAAATTTTTGGACAGTAAACTCCCGATTATCCGTGCTTCGCTTAACCGGTTTTCGGCTTATCTGTGCGGCACACCGCTGCCCTCCCCCTCCCACACCCTCGCCCCCATGCTAGAATGTGCTGGATGGCAGTAACGGCAAGAGAAAGATAAAAGGGTGGGCGCAGGGAAGAGGGGTGGGTGGAATGCAGTCAAGGTCAAGGCATCCTGTTGTTGATGCCAGATGGTTATTGATCGGTCACACACCAACCCTTGCAAGCCACGTCCTGCCGTCTGGACTGACTCACGCACAGTTACAGTGGCACTCACAACATAGCTTTGCCTATGTGTCTTTACACTATCGCACCCTTATCCACTCAATAGAGAAGCGGCCTTCAACACACAACAGTAACGGTAATAACTGTCTGGCACAAAAACAATACTAGTACACTTTTTTTTGCTGGTTTTGTACTTAAATACAAGATACATAGCCTAAATGAGAATGGTGATTCAACACTACTTAAACTAGCATAAAATTCTCGCATTATACGCCGGCAAATACAGAACTCTTGTAAAAACAATGTGTTTCTTTCCTTCTGTAAATTAAAGACGTAACTATAGCTGTACAGAAATCAGACATTTCAACCAAGCTTAACATGAATGAATGAGAAAGCAATCTAGTCGATAGAGGGTGTGTGCTTATGTTTCTTTTGTTAAAATTCATTGTGATTATCACGAACTTTCATATGAATGTACCAGACTTTTTAATGTGTTTTTTAAGTTTTTATTAAAATTCAATGTGATTGTCACGAACTTTCATATGAATGTACCAGACTTTTTAAAATGTGTTTTATGTTTTTATTAAAACACTGGTTGTCACGGACTTTAATATGAATGTATGTACATACCAGACTTATTTTTAATGTGTATATTTTTTAGTAAACTTTATTTTGATCGTCACAGACTTTGAAATGAATGCATAGAATTTTTAAATGTGTTTCTTCTTGTTTTGACATAAGTCTATGTTATGTTCGGCAGTTGTAATGTAAGGATTACTTTTATTGGAGGTTTTGCTATGTTTGCCGGGTCTTTATTGCATTACATTCCACAAATCAGTTTCTCCGCACGTGTCTTGGCTGCCACCCAACGAGCGAGCATCTTACCTGTGCGTGGCTGGCAACGTGCACGTGTGTGTGAACTTGGCAGTAGACAAGCTCCCACAGCTGGCGCTCGGTCCGCCGTGTTGCCATATGTACGCGGCGTTGGACAACTAATTTTTAAAAATGTGGCTCATGGCTCAATGTTGTTTACAGTAAACTATTCTTTACGTCTTGTGTATGTCGTATTTACTGCCTTATCGCTTTACAAATACACACATTGAATCTAAACAGTACTGTGTAATATCATGAGTATGGGTGACAAAATCACTGTTCCATTAACAAAAACACTTTATGAATTTGCTTATCCTGGTTTTTACATACAAATTCGCTTATCCGTGTTTTTGCTGGTCCCAATTAGCACAGTTAATCGGGAGTTTACTGTATTTTGTTTGAGGGTTCCCAAAATTCTTTTTTTATATCGCTGTTTTTGTTATTTCCGGGACTCTACTGTATTTCCGTAACTATCACACTTTTGTTCTTATTCGACTGTATCAATATACGTGACTCAAATGTATCAAAGAGGATTTAATCAATAGCACATGACGTAGCCTAACTCCAAACAACATCGATGGAATAAAAATGGCCATGTTGATATTCTTAATTTTACCGCCAGTGTTTTAATATTACTGCAAATATTAGTAACTGTAAAAACAGTCTCCTAGCATTCAGTGGTTACGTGTGAGTTTTGGAATGGGATGGGGTGGTTGGGAACGGGGATTCCGCAGAAGAATCATATTCGCACATCCCGCGTGAACGCACTTTATTATTGACTCATGAGTATTTTAAATGACACACTACATACTACGGTCAACATAGCTGGGCCTCTTAGCTTCAACACGACTTTCCTTGCACAATGCTCAACACACTCTGCCTGCCTCTCCGCACGCCTGTCTGCCGGTCAACCCCAGGGCTATAATCCCCAGTACCTCTAGGACCGCGCGTGCAGCAGAGAGCCTGCAAGCCCTCCTACCTGGGTACTCACTAGCCTGCACTACAGGTTGACAACTGGTGCGAGTGAAACATGTCTGTGGCGTATTCGTGTCCATCCCTTACAATCACCCCTTCTCACAAAAAATAAGTTGAGACATCAGGCAAACTTACCATTTCAGTAAGCACTACTTACTACAATTACTCATGTGTGCAGCAATTCCATATCACACTGTTCTTATCGAAGAACAGTACAATACGACATAGAACTAGTGAGCAGTAACAACATATCTTCTCTACATTATGACTTCCAAGTAAATGGCACCATGCCCTAGTTGCTAAAGACAGAACTGATTCAATATCCTAATCTACAAAGTAAAGGTCGACACTGCTACTTGCACAAAGAAACATCCACTACTCTCATGAACTAGGTTAGATATAAATAACAAAACAGGCAATCAGAATAACTGGTTGGATCAACTTACTCTAACATAAAACACATGTTTTCAAAAAACTTATCACACTAAATACACATTTGGCTTATACACTAATTTCGACGAGTCTAAAAATGACCACGGGCCCTAATCATTGGACTATCACATTCACTTTATTCTTGTCATCGGATGTCTTCTCAAATTGTAGGGACAAGGGGGATGTACTGGTAACAATGGGGATCTTCCAACTGAATCATCCTGGTGGTGCTGCGGAGGATTATTATTACTCGGGCGTCTATGAGGTCTACCAAGTTGGGCTGACATGCTAGGCTGCGGAGACAACAATTTCTTCCTTGGTCTTCCGATTGTTCGATCTATCTCATCCTGGCTATCAGAGACCAGTAGCGTGCTACTGACACATGATTTCACACAGTTGGTATGCACAACTATGCTTCTGAATGGCAACTGTAACTACACTGTTACTGGCGACTGTACTTTCAGAATTTGTTAAGGACTTTTCCATTTTACCTCGAATTTCTTCACCTGGTCCTTCTTCAACACTGGGTGGTTTAGGTAGACATACTCCCCTACCTTGTACTTCAACACAACTGCCTTTTTGTCGTGTTGGACAGCTTGCTGGAGGAATGCCTTGGCATTATGCTGGTGTACTTGTTTCCGTACTTCATGCAGCTTTGTTGCCAGTTCGATCACATGACTATTGCTAATCTCCACTGGGATTTTCATTGGTCGAAGGAGGTTGACATTGCTTTTCCATTCACTGTTTCATATGGGCTGAGTTTGGTGCTGGAGTGAACTTTGGTGTTGTATGCAAACACTGCATATGGTAAATATGTATCCCAGTTGTTATGATGACTATTAACATAGTGACTGATTATTTTTGCCATGGTATGTTGAACTCCTTCCGTGTCAATTTCCTTCTGGGTATCCTGGGGTGGTACCTAATTGAGAGATTTTCAGCAGCTTACAAACTTGCACCGTAAGTTCAAACATGAAGTTAGTCTCTTGATCAGAAATAACAGAATATGGGACACCATACTTGAGAATCCATTCGAAAACAAATGCCTTAGCTGTTATTTCTGCAGTTTAATCTCTAATTGGTAGCATGATAAGGTATCTTGAAAAATGGTCAATGAGGGTCAAAATGTACTTATTTCCTGCAGCAGTCTTTGGTAATGGTCCAACAATGTTCAAGCTTATTCTCTGAAAAGGTTGTGTGGTTTCAAATAACCCGACTAATGGTGCTCGTGTTTTCCCTTTCTCTGTCCGTCTGCTACACGATACACAACATTTCATGTAGTTATCGACACATTCTTGACGTTTTGGCCACCAGTACTTCTGTGCCACTCTTTGATTAGTAACACTTCTGCCACTATGACATGTATACAATGAATCATGACACTCTTTCAATACTGGCTCATGCTTTGACTCTGGGACTACAATTCAATTGCCATGTTTTGTTTCCCTGAACAGTACACCGTCAATGGTAGTAAATTGTGGCTGCAAAGTCCACTCTTGACATATCGGATCCTGTGTTTGAATTTTCTGTAGTTCTTAGACACTCCCATTGACAACACGTACCTTACGGCTAAGTGCATCTGTGTTACCATGTAGTCGACCTGGACGATGCACTACAGTATAACTGTACTCAATGAGACAAAGTGCCCACCGCATAAGACGTCTACTAGGGTCCTTTAAGCCTAGGAGCCATTTCAAACTTTTATGATCTGTGATTATTGTGAAGGGTTTACCATACAAATAACAACGAAAATGATTGACTACCCAAACTAAGCTCAATAATTCTTTTCCTGTGACAGAATGATTTTGTTCAGCCTTATTCAATTGCCTAGAAGCACATGCAACAGGGTGCTCTTTTCCATCAACCAATTGAGACAAGATACATTCTGTGGCGATGTTACTTGCATTTGTGGACAAGATAAATGGTTGATTGAAATCTGGATAAATCAACACTGGGGATGAAGTAAGTAAAGATTTTAGTGTCTTCATTGTGTTCTTACATTCGGGTGTCCAAACAAATTTTACTTCTTTCCTCAACAACTTTGTTAATGGCTTAGCTATTGATGCATAGTAGTTGATGAAGTGCCTGTAGAAGTTGGAAAGGCCAAGAAAAGATTGGAGTTTCTTGACAGTTGTTGGCAATGTATAATTTGCAACAGCCTCTAATAATGTCGGATCTGGTTTCGCTCTTTCTGAGAAGATAACATGACCCAGGAACAGGACTTCAGATACAGCAAACTTACATTTCTCAAGTGACAGAGACAAATCTTGGACTTATTGCTTTTGAATATGTGATACTATGTATGCTTTCTTAGAGATTGGTGGTGCATTACCTGTATGAATCCTGTGTTGTACATGGGGAGTAGCTGGACGGTTATCTTGCTTTCTGAAAATATCTTCAAATTCGGTTAGAATTGGTTCCACTAATCGTTTGTCCTGAGCTGACAAATGGTTTAACTTGGCTATAAAATCTACTGTATTACAACTTTCAGATTTACTAGGGCCGTATTATTGAATATCTTGGGTGGTACTCAAGTTCACACTCACTCGGCCAAGTTGATCTTGAGCTCCGGTGGCATCTACAGGATCAGCTGTATCATAAGGGATTATATTCTCAGCCTTAAACACTCTTACTGTTCTTAATTTAGTATCTGAAGGGATTTCGACATCGGCCTGACATATTGACAATCTCCATTTACACAAGAAACATGACTAATGCTCCTGGCCACATAACAATGCTTAACATTGAGAAAATCAGTTTCCAACATGGGCTCGACCAGAACGACATCAATGTCAACACACACTGGGAGGACAATATTTACCTAAACTTGCTTTCCTGTGCCTGGCAGCAGGTTTTCCACAGCTTTAAGATTTACAGACTCCAGTATGAGTTCAGTAGAGTGGGATAGGTTAACTACTCCCATACACACACCTTTCATACTTATGGACTCACTACCAGAGGCCTTGCCTAACACACATGACTTTTTGTGAAGATAAGGCTTCTGAATTGTTACACTGACAACTGCGAGGTTACTTTCCAAGAAGTCGAGACCCAGAATGCCGTCATATTGCTTTAAATTCACCCAAGTTTTTCACACCTTTACCATTCAGGACTGTAACTGTATACCGTGGTGCAGACAGGTCCTGCACATTGTCAAACATCCTGTTCACATTAATGAGGCTTGTGCTTCTGTATCTATTAATAAGTAGCATGGTTTACCCCTAAAATTAACTGAAAGAATTAGATCTTAAGTTTGGCCATCAGGCTTGTCAGCAGAGGTTACAGGTGATGGCTGAGGTTCGTGGCATCGCCAGCAACGTCCCTGTTTAACTGCTCTTTGTTACCACTACAACCACCTTCTTGACAATCTCTTGAAAAATGTTGCTTACTGCCACAAGTGAAACATTCATCCTGCTTTTTCCTGCACTGAGTTTGCTTATGCCCGACTTTGTAGCAAAAGTGACATGTCACTGGCTTCCTATAAACATTGAATACATGCTTCCGTGGCCTATCCTCACATACTTGTCTGTCAACCTCAATGACACTGACAGCTAATTCCACTGCTTCGCGAAATGTTGTAGGTTTCAACAATCAAGTAAATTTACCCAGTTCACCCTAAATACCATTGAGGAAAGCATCCAATGCTCACTGATCTGCCTCATATTAATGCATGCATTCGCAGAGTCATCAGTACCCAGTTCAAAAGTATTACTGTTTATTTTGCGAATTCTTCAACACCTTCCCCTTCCTTCATGCAAATTTTACTTAATTGTTCCCTGTAACAACAACTAGTATGTTTGCGCTTAAAACGCCCAATCCCATAAGCCTTCAGAGCTTCAGAGCTCTGAGCTTCTTTGCAAGCAGTGTTTCAGTGTGTTTATCAAATTTGTAATAAAGAGACACACTCTGTACGTATTTTAACTCTGTCTTTATTTGTACTACGTTCACTATGACTCACAATGACTGCTACAATCTACGCCATCTTGGCCGCTCATACCCTACTACTATCTACAGGTTGTCCAACTTCTAAGTTACATATTACTCTAACATCTCCCCCTTCTTTCTTACATGCTAATCCTCCAACACAGGTTGTCCAACTTCTGAGTTACATATTACCCCAACATCTCCCCCTTCTTTCTTACGTACTAATCCTCCAACATCTTGCCCTTCTTTCTTACATACTAATCAGTCAATGTGGTTGTCTGATAACTCTACCGCTCCTCGTGACGTTCTGTTCACTCTCATCGTTAGGTTTTTTTATTTAACTTTCGTTTTGATCCCTGCCATTCTCACAGTTACTGATGTTCAACTTGTAACCCCCTACGCCTGCATTTTCCTTGTTTCTATGAAACCCATAGAAAGGTTCATATTCGTTCTCTGACCCCTCAGTGATATTACTATGATCATTGTTTGTGTGTTCATGGTTTGACTTATTGTCTGCAGCAGGTTTAACACTAACCTTGCAGTCAAACCCTCCTACAAAATCATCACTTTCATCTGACAGATATTCAGCTGGCTGAGCAAAGGATTTACGTATATGTTTTGACGTCCTCCTGACAATGGTCCCCTGACCAGTCATCACACGATAAGACAGAGGTGCGTCATGCTTTCCCTTTCTCCATGGGTCACCCCTGCCTGTACTGATCAGTACACTGTCTCCCGGCTGAAAGTGGTCTGACCTAAGTGTGGCATTTCTATTGTACCATGCTGCCATTTTGTGCTGGTTGTTCTCTAACTTCTCCCTGATTCCCTCCTGAACCTTTGGTTCAAGACTTTGCTTGGTTACTGGCAACCCACAGCGCAACCTCCTACTCATTAATAGTTGGGCTGGAGATGCCTTTAGTGAAACTATCTGGGTATTCCTGTATGCTGTCAACAACTCCCTCCAGTCTGTAGAATCTAGACGACTCTTATGAAGGATTCTCTTGGCAATGCTGACAGCCTTTTCAGCATGGCCGTTGCTTTGCGGGTATCTGGGACCAGAGGTGACTAATGTGCTGTGAATACTGTGCAAATATTGCCTGAACGTATACGAATTGAAGGGTACGTTGTCAGAATATACCATTTTGGGGTTCCTGTGAGTTGCACACACACTCCTAAATGCCTCAACTATAGAAGCGGTTGATTTGTCTTTGCCACAATGCTCGAATATATCAGTTGACAGCTGCTCCCACCTTAACTGGGGTGGTGGTTTACTACACAGTAGTTCTTTCTGCTTGGCAGGTTGATTCACCTTACACATTTTAATGTACAAATCAATATGGTCATACATTGCAGGCCAATAAAGTGCCTGCTTTGCCTTTGCTCTACATTTATCTCTTCCACAATGTCCCTGGTGTAAAAGTTTCAGCATTTTTCCTCTGAGTGCAACAGGCACAACAACTCTAATACAGTCAGCTTCTGTATCGTTTAGCATGACTATACCATTTTCTACAAACACACTATCTTTGTATTTCCAGTATGCTTGTACCCTGGTGGACACCTGCGCTATCTGTTTAGGCCAGCCTTGTTGATAATACCGGATTAGGTCTTGGAGAGATGGGTCCTCCGCAGTTACTGCTACCAATTCCTTTTTAGCACTATCGCTGAAGGGCAAACATTGCAATGAATGTACCATTTCGAGCATAGAGGGGTCCTCAGGTATTGGGTCAGCTAGGAAAACCCGAGATAGCAGGTCTGCTACAAACATTTCCTTCCCTAGCTTGTACTCAAGAGTAACATTGTACTTGTACAACTTAAGTCGCAGCCGTTTAAGTTTGGCTGACCCTATTCTGTGCAGTTCTTTCTGCATCAGCGAGACTAGTGGCTTATGGTCAGTAAACACTTTGACTGGGTACCCATACACTAAATCATGAAATTTTTTTAGAGACCATTCAACTGCAAGCAGTTCCTTTTCTATTTGAGCGTAATTAACCTCGCTAGGTGTCAAACTGCGCGATGCATATTGCTATCGGCCTACCATTCTGCATTAAACAACACCCTATCCCTGACTTGGACGCATCTGCCTGAATAGTGATGGGCAGTGCAGAATCAAAATTGGTCAGCGTGGCTGCTGCCGCTATTTTATTTTTTAGTTCTTGAAAAGCCTGCGTGTGCCTGTCAAACCAGTTCCATTCCACCTTTGCCTTTTGCAGTTCCCTCAAGGGAGCTGCCACAGCCGCAGAGTTATGAACGTACTCTCTCACATAACTGAACATACCCATAATACGCAGCAGTTCCTCTCTGTTTTTTGGCTGTTCTACATCTAACAATGCTTGAACTCGGTTTGGGTCAGGTTGCTTTCCTGCAAAGGAGAATATTTGCCCTACATATCGTACACTACTCTGTTTGCACTAGAGTTTCTGCTCATTAAATTTTACATTATTAAGCCTTGCCTGGTTGATGACTGACTGCACAGCATCATCAAGTTCCTGTTCAGTGTCTCCATTAGCTACACTATCATCAAAATACACTGTAACATTTTGAAGTTGACCAAATATGGTATAATTTTTTTCCTGAAAGTTTTCAGGTGCATTTGAGACACCAAATGGTAGGCGCAAAAATCTGTAAACCCCATAGGGGTTCGAAAAGCAGCATTTGTGGCTTGACTGTTTGTCTAGTTCAAAATGATAATAGCCATCTTTTATGTCAAATACCACACAATTTGTCACTTATTTCACTGAGAGATGGGATGGGGTAAGGTTTACGTTTAATCACTTTGTTTAGGTCTGCAGGGTCAAGGCACAATCGCAGCCCACCATTTGGTTTCTCAACAACCACAAGATTACTGACGAAACATTCTGGTGTTACCTTGTTGACTGGCTGTATAACACTTTTAGCCTCCAACTGGTCCAGAAGAGGTTTAAGTTTCTCATTAATAATTCTT